>LOJH01058698.1:0-11370 GCA_001685095.1 Ellobius talpinus
GCCCTCATGCTACACCTAATTGCTAGGGATGATGAACAATTTTTGAGATATTTCTTAAGTCTTTTTTTCCTTCTTCTTCTGAAAAGTCTTTGTTCAGGTCTCAGGTGCACTTTTTGAATGGGTTTTCTATTTTTATTTATTTATTCGTTTTACTTATTGTTTTCTAATTCTTTCTTTTCCAGAGGTTAAAAGTTACTTGTAATATACTTATACAAACATGAACTATCCATGTGAATAATATAAGAATTCCAAACAAAGCCACAAAATAACTGTAAGAAAAGAAGCAAGATATTTAATTGGCATTAATAAATCTGATGACAGACAATAAGCAGATGGAAATGTGCTCAAGTCATAAGTAGTCATGGATATATGGACTCAAATGGCCATAATGGGCTGGAGAGGTGACGCAGGGGGCAAATGCACTTGTTCAACCTGAGTTCAATCAGAGGGTAAGAAGTGACGTCCAAGAGTTTTCCTCTGACTTCCTCTGATACCTATAAACACACACTAACACATGCGTGCACACATACACACACAAACACACTAAATCTTAATGGCAAACATTAAACAATAAAGACTGGTAAAGGTGGCTAAGAATATGAGCAACCTGGGGCAGTGTAAACTGGCCCAACATTTTATAAACTAATGCCACAGTTTTTCCTCAAAGTTTTTCTTTTCAGGACCTCACTACACTCTTAAGAATCAATGGCTCAAAGATCCTATGTTGTGTAGAATGCTTACTTGCTAGGGCCTCCATAACATTTGTCACAGGCCACAGGGCCCCAACAACCACATTTATGTTGTGCCCATCGTGGAGGCCCAAAATCCATCATCCTATGCAGCAGGATAAGTCTCTCCTGGGACTTCTCTCCCAGGCTTGCAGATAGATAGATGTCTGGTGTACCCCCAAGGTTTTCTCTGTCTAAGTTCACACCATGGGGTCCTCCCCAAAAATAAATAAATAAATAAATATGGAAAAATTGAAAAAATCATTGAAGTGACCCCAGGACAATTGAATAGTTTTCTAATTCTTTGTATATTCTGGATATTAATATTTTATCAAATGTGTTGCTGGCAAAGAGTCTTTCCCATTCCATGGAGCTCCTTGTTACCCAGTTGACTGTTTCTTTAGCTGTTCTCATTAGTTTGATGAAGTTCCATTTGTCAGTTGTTGAACTTAACTCTTGGACAGATGGTGTCCTATTCAGGAGGGCCTTTCCTACACCTATATTGTATGAGCTCTGCCTATGTTTTCTTTCAGCATTTTCAGTGTTCCAGGTTCCACATTTATGTCTTTGATCCATTTGGAGTTAGTATTTGTGCAAGGTGATAGATATGGACCGATTTCATTCTTGTGCATGTGGGCATCCAGTTTTCCCATGATCACTTAGACAGTTAAAGGTGCTTGCTCTTCTCCAGCATACATTTTTGGCATCTTTGCCAGATAGTAAATGGCTTAAGTTACATGTACTCATTTGGGTCTTCAATTTTGTTCCTTTGGCTACACTGACACCCACTTTTAAGGCATAACTTTCCAACCCTTGTCCTGTAGGAGCATGGTCATCTGGTTATGCAAAACGCTTTCAGTCCTAGTTCAAGGGTACTGATATTCTTTAGAAGTTCCAATATTGTTTAAAGTTATAAGTGCAGAATGTCTTCCGAGAATCAGACAGGGAGCGTTGTAACAGTAAGTCCCTAAAACATCAAGAACAAGTCACATAGTGTTATCTTTTCTCTTCCTCCTCCCCTGATGCCTGAGATAGAGTCTCTATGTAGTCCTATTACTGCTTCTCAAGCGCTGGGATTACAGGCTTGAGCCACCTTGCCCATCTCAACCGCATTCCATTTCTCCGTGCTTGGTAACAAGCAGAATCTTCTCTCTCTCCTGCTATTTTGAAAGAGTCAATTAATTACAGTCAACTAGTTGCCTTCCTGTGCTGCATGGTGTTAGATGTTACTCCGCCCACTATGGTTCATCCTTTCCTACCCACACCGTTCCAGGAAGTGTAAGGAAACCTCCCAGCACTCAGCTCTACCCTGCATGCAATATGCATCTCCCACAAGCCCGTCCTATCTTCACTGTGTGTGCTACCCACTCTAATTCACATAGTGGCTGCCTCAATTAGCTCAAGACTGCAGAGCTGGCACAGCTTGCACCCTCAGGTGTTCTCTAGAGTCTTGGAGACAGATCTACAATAGACAAGAAGGGGTGAGTGCATCTTCCCAGCTCGGCATTTCTCTTCATTTCCCATTGTCCGTCTCCAGCAATTGCAGAGCTAAACAGCAGCGTGTAGAGGTTGACGGGGCACAGTGGGGCTCATATGAACTCATTCCAGCTGGATCCTCTAGATCTCTGCTATGACTGCAAAGACCACAGGATGGAAGGCTTGGGCTCGTGGGTAGAGTGGGGTGGTTCTGAATTTTCCTGTTCATTCACGGGATTTTCGATATATGCATAATGCTTAAGATACTTTTGGCTTAAAAAATTAACCTATATTTATTTATAATCCCAAGACAGTTGGAATTTCATGACTATTGTGGTAAACAGAAAATAGCATTCACAAGTCATAACAATGTAGCTTGGGAAGACAGTAAAATCCCTAAGCATTCAATGCTTCTTATGGATCAACTGTGGTACAGATTTCAACTTGTTAGGTAGCCATAGTTAAGTACTAGTCTGGGTTTCAGGAGATCACAGTGTGCTTGCATCCCTTCTACCAGCTCAGCAATCCTCGACATCTGTTGATGTATACCGCGTCAAGTACTGAGCTAAGATTCATTTCCATGATCCACTCAGCTGCATACTACTGCCTCTCAAGAAGTCAGTGTTGGGGTAAGGCTTTACAGACACATAGTATCTTTTCTTTTAAGAGAAAGTGTCAGTAATAATGACATTCCAATTTTAAGAAGCTGGTGTGGATAGAATTATAGGCTAAGAATTTTCTTCATGCTTCTTAATTTATAGTAAAATGTATCTTTGTTACTTAGACATCTTTTGATTGAAACAGAGACCAAAGGTGGTGTATATCTTGGTCCTAAGGAAACTATTGCTTCCATCTAAGAATCCACAAAATGGCTTCATGCATGGCTGCATCCAGTTGTCAATCATGTCCTAAGAGGGCTGTTTCCAACCCTTATCTCCTCTGCTGTATCCTGTATTTTCTACCAGTACAGGCTCCTCCCACATGGTGGCTCTAGGCTTACATCATGCTAGACTCCTTGATAGAAGATAGACCCTCTTTCCCATAGTTTCTTTGGAAGCCCAGGGGAAAGTGTTCATTGACCACTTAAAGTCACATGCCTGTCTTGCACGCTATCACCATGGCCCTGGAATGTGGTGCTCTGATTGGCTAGATTCAATCACCATATGCATATCCCCAGGTACTAACGAGCCAGGAGGAATCAACCTCACTTGAACCTTTAGTTGGCGCAGATGGACCTAAATAAGAATGTGAGCAGCAGAAAGCAAATGTTTGGTCCACCTGTGAGCACAGCAGCTTTGCTCTGCAGGTCAGGGGAGAAATGCAGAGGACAGCACTGAACAGAGCATTGTCAAATGTGCTGACGATGTTCAGGGAGGGGTTCCCACTGGCAGCCCTGAATGCAATCAACTGGCTGCATTTGCCAACTCCAGCACCTGTCATATTTCATCTTCTTTTAAATAACTTCAGGGATATGAAAGTCATAAAAGCAAACCCAGGTGAGGTCAGAAGTCACCAGCTCCTGTGTGCAGAGGACTGTCACTTTTGGGCTCTTTACCCTGCCTCAAATTTGCATGGACTTAGGGGGGCAGGGCAGAGCCCCAGCAAATATCCTTCAAATGGGAGCCCTGGGTCCATGTAGTAATAAATCAGAACTGCTTGCCCACCCCCAGGATGCCCTCAAACAAAGTCCGGTGAGATTACCCTCTCTGTAATTGTTCTTTGACCTCACAGCAGCTAAAGTTGGCTTTCAAAGAAAAACAATATTACAGTGCTGGGGAGCAACATTTTAATGAACACCGTAGGGTTTACTGATCACTGTTAATGAGTGAAGAATGAGCGTCCTGCAGGAACCTTCTGTCTCACTTTAGGAAGCCGCCCTGGATTATGGAGGGTGACGAGTGATAGAGCCCCACACCAGGCCTGCAAACAGGACAACAAAGGCATCACGTGTTTAAGGTCAGGTAAAATGTGCACTTCAGGAACTAACCAAAACTCATTGGCACCTTTGTCTGTGCCCTTCTCAATCAACAGCAGCCTTTAAAATCGAAATGTACCAGATTCTTTCTGCAAGTGTTTTCTTGGCCTTATGAAAGAAATGAAAATCAACAGACACATCTAACCTCTTAGGAATTCTTCACCTGATCATATGGTTTGGAGTCTGCTTGGTGGGGACGGTCCTTTAGTGCCATAATACTTCCTGTGTGTGTGTGTTGGGGTTGGGGATACACACCATTATCTGAGGACCCACACATTAACAGGTTCACAGTCTCAGAGCTGAAGAATGATTTTGCCATCCGTAGCTCTTTGTGCTAAACTGGGCGTGGTGGCACATGCGTTTGAGATGCTGAGGCAGGGGAGATTCAGGCCTGTAGTTTAATGTGTCTAGCTTATTTTCTTCTAGATAGAAGAATGTTCACTTTGTTAGCTTGTTAAAATAAAAGGCTGGTAAGATAACAGTCTATTACATGTAATAAATGGCACAAAATATGTTTTGGTCATGAGAATGACAGAGACGGAACAGGTTGACAGGCACATCAGACTGTTCTTAGCATCCGCGTGCTTTTAGTTTACTTCAGGAGTGAGAGCTAGTGGTGTGTGTTAGTTAGTTAGTTAGTTAGTTAGTAAGTTAGTTAGTAAGTTAGTTAGTTAGTTAGTTTTTGAGACAGTCTTGCTATGTAGTTCAGGCTGGTCTGGAACAAGATCCTCCTGCCTCAGTTTTCAAAGTGCTAAGATGACATGATTGTGCCAGCATACTCAGTGCAGGACTAGTGACTTTTGATGGCATATTTAAAGAATCCAAGACAGTAGAGGAGGTGCCATCGCAAGTCACCAGAGGGCTTTACCTGGATCTCCTCATCAATGCATCGTATAACCCAATGGGATGGCTGCTACCTATGCATTTCCTACAAACGAGAACTTTGAGGCTTGGAAAGTTAATACTCTTCTTTAAGACCATAGCCAGTCCCAGTACTCTCTCCCTCCATCTTCCCCCCACCTGTGGGACATGTGGGATGAGCTAGAACCTCCCAGAGCAATGGAAACTCCCAGGGTGTATGAGGGTGACCCTAGCTAAGACTCCTAGTAATAGATGATATGGAGGGTGAACCGGCCATCTCCTGCAACCAGGCAAGACTTTCAATGGGGTCAGGTAAGAGAAATTTAGTATGACTTTAACACCATTATCTTTATCTCTATACACAGAGGAACTGGTCCCTGCTGCAAGACTTCCTGCCTCTGCCACCAACTTAGGGTAAAACACCTTCAGAAAATTTAAAACCTCTGTGTGATTAGTGAAGCAAATCTAGGCTTTGAAACCATTTTTAAAAAGCAAAGTAATTTAAAAAGTGAAATTTTAACCAACCAATCGCACGGGTGGGACCAGGAAAAGCGTAGAGTGACGCTGTGGGCAGCAACTGATACTTGAGGCTGTGCCTTCTGCTGTAGGCCTGGGACCCACTGCAGTGACCTTCCTCCCACCCATCCCTGGAGCCACTCTCTATGCCTGGAGAGCACTGAGCGCCAGCTATGGGTGCTGTCGTTGGCTCTGCCTTCAGCTCCACCGGAGTGATTCTCATCCCTGTTAGGACTCAGTTCACTTGGCCCTCATGCTGATGACGTGTAGGTACTTTGTTTCTGTCCCCTTCCTCCAGGTTGCGGATTATCTGTTCAGTGTTCTGAAAAGTTTGCTGCTTTGGTGGCACCTTCAGCAATACTTCATGTCTATTGACGGAACCTGTATGACTGTGCGTATGCATGTGATCATGTGAGAGAGACAGACAGACAGACAGACAGAGAAGACAGACAGACACACACACAGAAGACAGAGGCACACACACACCGAGACAGACACACACACAGGGCACATGCACACACACACACAGGGCACATGCACACACACAGAGACAGAAGACAGACACACACACAGGGCACATGCACACACACAGAGACAGAAGACAGACACACACACACAGGGCACATGCATACACAGAGAGACAGAAGACAGACACACACACAGAGACAGACAGACAGACACATACGCACATACACGTGGTGGGGGGAAGAGAACCCACAGATGGAGAGGCACACAGACAGAAATGCTGAGAGAATGACAATCTTTACTCCCCCCCAAAAAAACACAAAACCAGCAGCCTTAGATTGACGGTAGCTTCCTTTCTCACTCTGAATCACATATCCCATGCATTCTTCCAAAGCAATAAATATGCACCTGCTCCATCTTTGCTGGCATTGTACAATGCCCTATTGAGTGGATGTGCTGCCGTTCACTTCAACTGTCAAGTCGTTTTGAAAGGGGCCGTGCTGTCCAGATCTCAGGGGGTCCCCTTGGGGTCCCTCTCCATTTAATCCTCTTCTTTGGGCAGACTGTGTTGGGATACTGGAGCTGTGCAGATGACAGTGCTGGGCGCTGGAGGGTGTTTACTGAGGAGTGTGGGAGATGTCTTGGGAGCAGGAAGGTGGGACCACATGCCCAGGCTTTGCAGAATAAGCAAGAACACGCTTCTGAAGGACTGAAGTGAGCCACTGACCTCTTTGAAGCCATCCTGGACAACCTCCTGGACAAATATCCATGCTCTTAACAGTTCAGATGCCATGGAATAGTTCAGCCCTTAGACTGACTTCTGATTAAAAACTGGTCCCTTCGCCATCCAGTCCTCTTCCTTGATTCTGTGCTCCTCACCTTTCAGGGATCACTGGTCTCAGGGGCAAACCGAGGTGAGGCAACTGAAGTTAATTACTGAGCTCTCCTCCCATTGAGCATGGGCAATAGAACTTTATTAACCCCACTCACCGCCCGGCCCGTTAACAGTGGAAAATCTCTCCCCAGGTCCTGCCTGCGGTTCTGGCTGGTTAGGATGACTGACAGGCCACTTATTACTCCTGTCTGCCCCTGCCTGGCCCCTCCAGAGGCTTTTATTAGCCCCTCACCTGGGTGAGTTGGGGTTTGGCAAACACTTCTCCTTGAGGCAGCTTCAAGATTATGTTTCCTCACCTGAAATAACCGGCACATTTATTGTTTTTGAAAGAAAGAAAAATCTCATAATTGAAGTAAAAGAGGAATATGCTTCTGTTTTTCCGGAAGTGTGTCTTTGAGGCAGAGGGACAATTCCAGCAGCTGCCAGAGGGACTGCATCTCTGCAGAAGAGCCCAGTCCTTCAGCTACAGCTTACTCCTGGAGTGCTCTCTTGCTACAGTCCCCATTTGCTAAGCCGCCTACCTAATGGCTATGGAGAAAGTACTTGCAAATTGACACCTCATTGGGCAGAAAAGGCTCTTAAAATTCTGGAACATCATCACAGGCTTGTGCTTCACCTAATGTAATAATGCTTCCCCAGGAAAAAAAAACCAAAACACCCTGTACACTCCATCACCACCAAGGAGAGAATTGGACAGAGATGGTTTTCAGCAAATTGACAAAACTGAGCTAAACTTTATTTAATTTAATTTCAAAAAGGATGGATCTGGAAATAACTTTGCTGGTTTCACGTGCTGGAAAAAAAATCGATGTTGATTTTTTTTTTATCTTCTTCCTTCCTAACTCCCTTGCTGGGCGGCTGTAATAAGTCATTTAGACTGGCCAAACAAGCAACTAGCCCCTGCCCCTCCAGGTTGGTGTGGCTAGCCTGCAGCTCTGCCTTGAGCCAGCTGCTGCTCTTGCATACCCTGGGCAAAGTCTCCCCTGTATGAAGAGGACTGGCAGAGTCAAATCTACGTCTCTAGACCACATTTGGTTCCGAGTGTTCTATACTTACTATTTGGGCAAACCCTTGCTATTCGCTGAGGTGGGGAGATTTTTGTGTGTGGTGGGGGATCTTTTCCCAGATAAAGAAAGTGGAGCTTACAGAGGGAAACCACTCACTCAGGTACCCGTGCACCGTGCAAAGCATCAGGTGTGAATCCAGGTAGCCTGACATCAGAATTAGGATTAACAGGTGCAGAGAGCTAGTGGTCACCTGCTCCTAGCTCTCTGATTGTTGTGTGACAAAACATCTCCTGGGGAGATGCCACACATGTCTAGTCAGAGAGGGAGCCCACGACAGACCCAAGTATGGATGCCACTAAAGTCCAATGAGTTTCGTCAGAGTGGTTACTTACAGGAGCAGAAATGACTCAAAGTCAAACTGGGAGCCGCGAACCCAGTGCATGGTCTGCGGGTAGCTCAGTAGCCGGGGCAGTATCCTCTCCAGGTGCTTCAATTGGCCTAAACCTCTTCCAGGTGGCTTAGCTGGTTTCTTCTTACAGGCAGATGGTCTGGTCTCAGAATCTTTTCTGTAGCTTGACCTGTTTGAGAGACTTCTTTGTAGCTTTATTTCTTACTCTGGGAAAGAGAGGCCTAGAGAATCTGGTCAGTTTCAGGGACTTCCTGAAGATATTTTGAGTTGTTTTCCTCCCTGCTTGAGGAGCTTTCTTGTGAAATAGAATGTTTCCATCTCGAAGGAAAACTACTACACATTACTGCTCAAGTCTTGACCTAGTCATGGTCTGGGGTTTCAAATTTCTTCAAACAATGTCCTTAAGAAGAATGTAACACAGCAAAGGTTGGTGATAAAGGTCTGTGATCTCCACTACTGGGAAGGCCAAGACAGGAAGAGTCCTGGCTGAGCTGCATGGAGTTCAAGGCCAGTCTGAGCAACTTAGTGAAACTGTCTCAAAATAAAAAGTAAAAGGAGGGTTGGAGATGTGACCCAGTGGCAGAGAACTTGCCTAGCAGACTTGAGGTCATGGGTTCAATACCTACCTAGTATCACATTTAAAAAGCTAAAAGGAAACTAAAGAAAGAAGTTGCACAGGAGAGAATTTATGCCCTGGTTTGTAAAGCCATGACTAGGGAATCTGCAGGCCCTCCTGGAGAACCTATTGATGGTATCTTAATAAATGGTCGTGTTTTCAAGCCCCCTTCTAAATACTTACAATTAGATCATAGATTTGTGCCTCTCTTGGCCATGATTAGAGTCACATTACAAAGAGTAGGGGTTAATGCAGAGACTCTTAACTGCTCAAAATGCCAGGAACAAGCAACTGTGTGGGGCCAGCCATAGGTGGAATATCTACATTATCACCCTCTCCAAGATCCGGAGGACATAGTGTGACAGGGGCCAGGAAGAATGTGGAAAATAGAGGATGTGAAAGGCTGGCCTTTGGATGTGACGTGGCTGTCACACACACAGCAATTGTGATTACTTTGCTCAAGGCTTCTACAAGATCATGAATGCTAAAAAAAATTTCACCATGGAGAGGGGAGGACTTCCTGACACCGCACTCTTGGCTGAGGAGCCACGGATCACTGTTGGCTACTGAGAGAGGGAGTGTTGTTTTTCTTGACATGGGGAGCCGCTGGTAGGTCACTCTGGCCAAGTGAATAACTCCACACATGTACATTCATGCAACACCGATTGGACTTGGTGGCCTAAAAAAGAGAGACATGAAGTTAGAAAGGAGATGGGAAATGTGATGGGGTTGGGGAGTCAGAGGAACTGGAGGAAGGCAATAGAGGATGGAGAGGACCACAATACATTGTATAAATTTATGAAAATTTAAAAATCAAAGAAAGAGGTATATCTGGTAAAGTTGTTCTTTGTACAATGAAGAAAGCTCTTGTTTGGGCAAAAGACTTGCCATTTGACAAAATCGGCCTTCCCTCTCCAGGGAAAGGGAGACCGGAAGCACCTAAGTTCTCTCAGTGGTTCTTAGTCTCCAAGATGACCAGGGAGGAAAAGAGTCTCCACTAGGCTTCAGGGGACCACATTCAGACAGGGCCACTAGCTGAGCCCTGGGGCAGTCCCCAGGGCCGTGCTGAGGCATATGTCTCTGCTCCTCACTTCTGCGACTATAGAGAGCTCTCAGACATTGGGACCCCTAACCCATCTTGAGATGTGTGGATGCTGGCAGGCATCAGTCATAGAGAATCATGCTGTCAAGCATCACTCTGGTTGTTTCTCTCCAGTGTCTGAGGATAACCCCCATCTCTGCCCAGGCTGTCACGGCTGCCCACCTGGGCTGCTGCAGGTCAGGTTCCCACTGCTGCTTCCTTAAGGAGGGAAAGTCAGCTTGCTTGTGTTTAGAAACAGCAACAAAGCTGAGAGGCAGCCTCATCATTTTGACTAATAGCACCTCCAAACTGATGAGCAGAGGCAGAGCCATTTGTCACATTTGCAGGGGAACCACCTTTCTGAACACCTGCTGGGAGAGGAAATGAAAGGGACCCAACAACACGCGGGCCTTACTCATGTGACTGCGACCTCAGGAAAAGTGGCTGATGAGCTTTTTATGATCTTTTTGATGCAGTATACATTGTATAATGATCAAATCCAGGCAACTGGTAGCAATTTGACCACCTTGAACAAAGGAACATTCCTTTGTTGTGAGAATGTTCAAAATCCTCTCCCAATTATTGTAAAGCATGCAATAAATATTGTTAATGGTTGTTACCGACTCAGCAACAGAACACCAGAAGTCTTTTCAGCCCCCTGACTAACTCAGCCTTGAGCCCACTGAGCCACAGCCCACACTTCCTCTCCTCCATTCCTCAGCCACTTGGCTCTCAACCTCTATGACATCAACATTTTTTACTGCAAAAATTGAGATCATGTGCTGCGTGCCTTTCTGAGCCTAAGTTATGTTGCTTAACACAGAGTCCTCAAGTCCTATCTGTGTTGTTGGCAATGGCTGAGTTTCTTCCTTCCTTACGACTGAATGGTGGTCTTTGTGTGTATCTCATTTTCCTTACCCTGCATCAGCTGGACTTTGTTTGACTTGATCCCACTACAGTAATTTTGAATGCAATTTTCTCTTCAACATACTCGCTTCAATTCCTCGGGACAGACCTAGAAACAGTATTGCTGGATTATATGGTAGCTTTATTTTTAGTTCTTGGAGGAACCCCATATTGTTTTCTATAATGGCAACACCAATGGGGCTGCCATGCTTGACTTGGTTGCTCAGACGTGTTCTCTTCCCCAGGGTCACTCACTGCCTGTTTTCCTTTGACGCCAAGGTGGAGAAGAAAAGTCCTTTTACCTTTATTCCAGTTTGAATCTTGTCTTAATCTTTAGGGTGTATTTTTTTTCATTTATTTCTTGACTTTTTACTTTTTAAAATATATTTCTGGACCAAAGAAGTTATTAAAAATGTTAAAAAGAAAGAAAGAAAG
>LOJH01058699.1:0-11370 GCA_001685095.1 Ellobius talpinus
GGATGGGAAGAGGTGGAAATTTTAAGTAAATAAATAAATAAATAAATAAAAATTGGAATATATATATATTTGACAGAATACAGACCATTGTCCCACACCATTCAGGTGGTCTGTATAGTGGGTCAGGAGGAAAGTGTACAGCCAAGTCCTATATGAACTACTCATCCAGACACCCTCCCAATACCCTGAGAAACATTCAAGACAAGCAATTGTGTTTCACTGAGTAGTTAGTGATTAGCTCTTTAGGAAGAAAGCATCTGCCGATTTCTATGATTCCAGAATGGTTCATTTCAAGCCACCAATAGGATATTATTAAATAAGTTGCTGGAAAAGAGTTGATCATTAGATTCCCACAAGCTGGTGTGAGCCAACTCTAGGACATCTACCCCACTTCCCAATGGAAATAGTGTCCAATAATTTGTAGACATTTTATTTTCTTCTCCATGGTCTGTGCTCTAACTATAAGGCACCTACCTACATCCTTGTAAAACGCAAAATACCCTTGTATCTTCCCAGCTGTCAATCTCACTTCTTTACAGTTCTAACTTGCCAGGGCCCTCTCCCTGGGTTCCCATATCTGGCCATGGTAAAGATGAAATGTCTTGAGCATGGCTGTCGTCTCCTGATAAACAGTTGCCACTAAAGATGCCTGCTCATGGAAGATGCAAATGCTCTTCCTCTCACAGGAACGATGCACTTTCTGTCTGTTCAGTTTGATTTTCTGTTAGCGCTGTGACAAGCACTGTGACCTCAGAGGTCATAAATTCTGGAAAGGAGTTGATTTCTGCTTACAATTGGAAGTCAAAGTCCATCACCGAGGGCAGTCAGAGCAGGAACTCACTCAGGAATCACAGGAAATGCGACGCGATGGCTTCACTCACTAGCTCACTTGCGTGGATAGTTTGCTTCTCCAGTCCAGCCCAACTCATCTAGGGATGGTGCTACCCACACTGAGCTTGGCTGTCCTACATCACGCAGTCATCAGTCAGGAAAATCTCCTACAGGCTTGGCCTCAGGCCATTCTAAGCTGGGCAATTCCTCAATTTAGGTGCTGTTTTCCCAAATGACTCTAGATTGTGTCCAGTTGACAACAAAAATCTAACTAACACAGGACCCAGCCTCCAGTAGTGAAATCCAACTGTGAGAAGCAAATGGAAAGCACAGGCATGCAAAACACATACCATCACAGGCCCACAGCAGTTCCAGCCTATGATGTCACCAGCCTCTTGATTTAGACCCAGGATGGATCCTTAATAGTGCATGATTCTCCCTTGGCCCCATGCCTTGAACTCTTGATTCAGCCTCTGAGTCACTTTTTTCCCACAGGAAATGAGCTATTCCTCAGGTCCCCACCTCAAAGTAAGTATATTAGTTGTCTTTGAATGGATTCTGAATCAAATAGCATTTAAGTAAATGCCAGACCTTATTCTGAGATGTGATAAGTAAAATTCACATAATCCTTGTAATGCCCGATGATGTAGGTACCAGCGGGCTATGTGAGTCTCTAGGGCCACACAGCTAGAAATAACAGAAGTGGATTTAATTAGGCCCTCTGATGTAAGTGTCTGTGTTCCTTGTTGCTTTGTTCTGCTTCCTAAGCACTGTGTTCACTAATACGTATTTAATATCTATGTTGCTCACTAGAATTGGGTTGACATTGTCAAGTCCTCTAGTCGGTGTGCATCGGATATTTGTGAGCTGAGTAATCCCATATTCTAAATAAATTCTGACATACATATTATCTTACATATTAGATTTTGTTGTCATTGTTCTGATAAAAAGGCAGCACAAGGCAGGAAGGACCTATTCCGGCTTACAGTTCAAGGGGATATACTCTATGATGGTAACGACGGCGTGGTGGCAAGAGTGGAAGGCCAGCTGGTCACATTGCACTGGCCAACAAGAAACAGGGCTGAAGGATGCAGTTCAAGGGCCACCTCTAGAGTCACTTACTCCAGAAGGAGCTACCTCCCAAAACAGTGGTTCTCAACCCCTTGTGGGGGGTCACCTAAGACCATAAGAAAACATATATATTTACATTATGATTCAAGCTAGTACCAAAATTACATTTATAAAGTAGCAACAAAAATAATTTTATGGTTGGGGGTCACCACAACCTGAGGAACTGTATTAAAGGGTTACAGCATTGGGAAGATTGAGAACCATTGCTCTAGAGAACCCTGACTAATACAACCTGTGTTCATACACACCACTGTCTTTCAATCCCACTATCCTTTTCCTTTTCTGAAATCTAGCTGGGCCAGAACCAGTTCTTGCCCTTGCAATAAATGTTTTACAGGTCCTACTGTTCAAAAGTAGATACACAATACTGTAGATCGAGGCAAAACCAGGGGCTGAGGAAGTCTTGGGCCCTAGGTGGGGATCTCACTGCTGCTATTTAATTGACATAGTGCCAAACTACCTTCTAAATATGTTTTTGTCTGTTTATACATACAGACAAAGGCTACTCTATCCCTTAACCAGGGGAGCCTTCTGGTGCAATGAAGGTGGTAAATGCAGAAAACCATGGTTGGTCAAAGTGTTGAAAATAAAGAACAGTTGAGAGCTCATCACTAAACAGGATGTTATAACACCCTTTCCAAGGCTGAGGAGGCATGGCAGAAGAGGGGTAAGAAAGAATATAAGAGATGGAGGGTAGAGGAAAAAGCTGTGGAATACCATCTTCTGGGCATGAAACAGTCATTGCAATCATGATCATACAACATATGTGACTGCCTGCACTGGGCCTACATAAGACGAGACCTGGCAACCATCAGTCATGGACTGGGGAAAGACTCAGAAGATCCTACCTCTCCCTGCTGAACAACTGGTTTTTTTTTTATGTATTCAACGGGATACAGAGTCGCTCCCTGCCTTCAGTTATGTAACCCCTGATGAGTCTAGTTGTCTGCAATGGGTGGTTCCAAATTCAAGCTCACATACAGCCCTGAATAAGTTCAGAGGTCACAAAACAAAAAAAAACCAAAGCCATGAATGTGAGAAAGGAACTTGTAAAGAGAAGGGAGAGCTGCCAGAGTTGAATAGAGAAGAGAGGGGGCAGAGTGAGAGCAACCAGAATTCACTGTTTGCATGTATGTAATTGTCAAAGTACAAAGTTAATAAAGTTTTGAAAATGGAGTTATAGTTAGGGCATCACTTATTGGGATAATGATGATTACCACTGTTACTACCACTATTGTAGCTGCTACTCTTTTTAAGGATGATTACGGCCATATCAAGATGATGTACATTAGCACTCAACACAAATTTATTTTAATTCATCGTGAAGCACCATCTCAGTTGTCATTGCGGGGGACTATGCAACATAGTTACGTTTCTGAAAAGTGATGTGGGGATGAGTTTGCTTCTCAGTCAGTCGATACTTTTAATTTCTTAAAATCAGGGAAGAGAGGGAAAGCTCAGAAACGTGTCCTTTGCAGTGAGGTTAACTAGCACACATTTACTGCAAATCCAATAGAATAGTTTCCCCATCCTGCATAATTGATCCTGGAACATCACAGGTGGCCTGTATTAGGCACAGGCCCTGTCAGTACAACCAAGCTCATGGTACCACAGTCTCACACTGCCCTCTGCAGCCTGACTGGGGTCTACACACTGCTCTCCCAGCCAGTTCTGGGTATCAGGACTTGGGACACCTTGCAGCTACCTAAAGTACTTCAGGTCAATCTCTCTACCTTTGCTCTAAAGGTTAAAAAAAGCCATTTAATTTGCTTTCTGTTCAAGTACATTTAAATCCTTGTACATACATTGACCTTGTAGAAATGATGCATTGAAAAAATATTTTTTAAAAGACAGTTCAGTTCAGAGCATTCTTTTCAGTAAGGGGACAATATTACAAAGGCAAACACACTTTTCTCGGGTCTGATTTTCTCACCCTGCCTCTCCCTCTACCCTGTCACCATTAGGAGAAGTAGGTGCCATCCAGGTCAAAACTATTGTGTATATATATAATCCAAAGGAAAGAAAAATGGAGTTCTACAGGCTCAACTCACATAAGAAAGATCTTGACCAAATACCTGTCCTAAAGCTCAAAATAAACACTCTCATAAAGACTTTTTTATCTGTCACAGAGTGCATCTTTCTCTAGGATTCTTCTATTTACATGCATATATGTACTTATGTGTGCACTTTGTGTACATGGGCTTGAAGAAACACAACAGCATAAAACTTGAAAAACTTACCAATACCTTGACAGACAGTGTAAGAAATGTGACCTGCCCCACAAACACTCCGAGCATGTGTGCGCTGTGCAAACCCTTCTCTGAAAAACTGGCTTGAGATCGCAGGCAAGCAAACAATTACACATCGCTCTACATGAAGTACTTGCGCCCCTTTCTACAAGGCATTTAATCCAAAATTCAAGCTCAGCTTTCCAGACTGCAAAATTGGAAGAGAATAGATCAGAGTCTGGTGGGGGAGGAGAAAGACCTTCATCTCAACATGGAGACAAAAACAAGGTCCATGTTTGGGAAATTTAAGGATGGGGTCAAAGACGGACTGTAGAAAAGTACCAAATGATCTAAAGTTGTCACCTCTTTGCTTTCAGCTCAAGCACAGAATCCTCAAGAGAGTCAAGGCTATTCCACTTCTATTCAAAACCCACTTCTCATGTCTTCAAGTTCCCACTGCCCCAGCCCAGGCCTGTCTGCCACGGTTTCCCTGTTTATCCTAGTCCCTACCTCCCTCCAGCATCCGCAGGATCATTCTTGTAGCCCTGCCCTTTCTTCAAGACCTAATCTTCTCTTTTGTGATGATGCAGGAAACCATGCCAACCAATCATATTCTACTTGAGGACAGCCCTTGAACCGCCTTGGAAATGCCTCACAGGCATGTCCTTTAGCCTAATGAAGATACCACACGTTGCCCAAAGCTGAGCATTGTGTACTTAGCCTGTTGGCTATTTGGTTTCCTGGCCCACACTGGCTGGACAAGCTGCCTTGTGACATCAGATCAAGGATCCACTGCGCAGCAGTGTGTCTGCTCTGAGAAGTGATCATCATGTCCAGCATGGGTCCAGACATTTTCTGGGCAGTTGACACATTTTAATTAAATCAATGAACAAAACACTGGCAGGAGAAAAAAAATGAAGAGTGACTGCCTGAGGTCACATATGCTAGAAAATATGTCAATCCACAGATAAACTCCAGCTAGTCAGCAACCAGGGAAATACTGAGAGGCCCATTTAAAATGATTTGATAGCTTTGCCCGTTGCTCCTTATTGTACAAGCACAGTCATAAAGAGATACTTCAGTTCTCTCTCTCTCTCACACACACATACACACACAGGACAGAGACAGACAGACAGACAGATACAGAGAAAGAGGGATAGTGCAGGATATGTGTGAGTACCACGCCATTGTCTAGAGTCTCTAAAACATCAGCCTCTCAGCATTTACCAGAATTTGCAAAGCTGTACAGAGAGGCATTTGAGAACATGTAGCTAGACAGACTTGAGAAATGGCTGAATCACTGAAAGCAAAGACTAGAAAACGATTAGGAATGTAGGAAGTAATTTTCCTCCTGTCTCAACTTTGCTTTTCTGTATGGAAGTACTGCCGACTCCTTCCATTTTCTCATTCCCCACCCCAACACACAGCTCAGTCTATTTCAACTGTCCACACAAGATCTTGGTGACATTCGATGTAGCAGGGGTGAAGTAGTCACATGACTAAGCACAAGGACTAATTTATAGGTTGAGGTAATCTGTTGGACTGGACAGATTAACCTACCACACTAACACAAACTACTGAATGGTGAGGAAATGGATATGAATTGCATATTAGTCTAAAAGTAAGTACATCTCATATATGACTAAACCATAGCAATTAGCAGCATGTTACAGATGGAAACATTCTACTCTGAAATGATATTAAAAATAATAGATTGCCTTTGGCATAATCTTTTAAGGTTTCTGAGAGACAACAACCCAGGACCGCTTTTATACATAGATGATACGTTTCTGTGAGGGTGTTTAAGGAAGCCCATATTAGTTACGGGATTGTTCTAGACAAATAAAAAGGAAGGAGTGGTCACAGTCAGACAAACAATTTATATTCAGATCCTTCTGGGAAACCATATGATATTTGATATTTTGTGTGTCAAAAGTCATGAGTATTCATAACCTTGTGGTTATCCCAATTAATATTTCTCTAAGAAAGAAGTTGTGCCGTGAAATATGTTGCCAGGAACAAAAAGGCTGATATGCAAATTGCAGTACATACACTTGGAAGTGCAGTACATCCATGGAAATGATGTTATTTTAGTTACATACTATGTATAGTTTATTATATATGGTTATAATATTGCAAAATGATGGTTATAAATATTAGGTGGCAATTTGAAGAAAATATACCTGAAAAATGCAAGCCTCCCAAAAGTACGTTATAAAATTATACATACACTACAACCAAACTCATATTACACATCTAGTGTAATCAAGCCTATGTTTCTGCAGAACATAACAAATAAGGGATCCATATGATTGAAGACACTCGTAGGCTGGAATCTATATATTCTACAAACTTTCTGTGAAGCCGCAGTAGTACTGAAGTCTTCTGTTCCCATTTACACACAATCCATGTTTCAGCTCTTCAGCGTTCCGTGTTTCCCTAGAATGTGTCTTTGATCAGAAATTCAACTTCCAGGAACAGGCTGGAATTCCAGCCTTCCAGGAAAACCCACAGAAACCCAAGCTCCTGGGTCAGCAGCATGGCGCCGTGTCCACCCCCTCTGCTTCCGCGGCCATTGGGCTTGAAAACAACTTGTTGGGCTGAAATGGATTCCCGAAAGCTCTAAGCCAACCGAGAGAAAAAGCCAGATCCCAGTAGCAGATGGTTCAGCTTACAGTTTCCATTTATTTTCTCTACACGCCAGGAGGGGTTACATTATCAACTGGTACGGTGACCAGACTTCTCCACTTGAGAAAATGCCTGCTCGGCAGTATGGCTTTCACCCAAGGGAAGTGTCACATCTTTTGTCCCAGAATTCCAAGGAAAGCTCTATGGGGGCGGGTTTTTTTTCTTTTTAACCAGTGTAATTAACATAAAGGACCCCTTCTGTCTCAAAAACACAAGCCTCCCATACATGGTAAGATGAACTAGACATTATTTCCCCGCACAACACAAAAACCCTTTCGTCCACCCCACAAGCCTTTTATGGGTTTCATTAAGGCCCACGGGTGTCTCTGACTTATTTATTTAGGAAACACTGTTATTGTCTTAATGTAAACCCAACTCGAGATCAGTTGACAGTTGGAAAGCTGCAGCAGAAAGGCTTTCAAAGGCGTCTCCTTGGAAAGAGGCTGTCCATTCAGCTCCAGTTCCTGTATCGTACTGCCAGCTCTGCTCACAAAATAAACAAATGTTTGTTTTACAACGTGGCAGAGGGGGCTCCCATTCATCGTGGGCCAGATATGAAAACAAACTTCCACGTATAAGGGCTTTTGATACACATGACTTACTTGGATGACAAGGGGCTCACTGGGGAGTGCTTAAAGCTTATTAATATTGCACAAAAGACTTTTGTTTATCATTGCACTGGGCTGCCTGGGAATCACAAGACTCAAGCCGCCACCCGGCTGGTGTCCTAGCATTTTAGCGGCCTTTAACGTGTGGAGATTGGGAAAGTACCACCGGTTTGGGGCCAAACACAAACTCGCCACAGACCGAGGTGAAAGAATTTAACTGAGGGCCCTCTGAGAGCCTGATTTGGATTGAAATCAAAGAGCAGAGGGGCGAGAGCTCCCCCTACAGGTAGAAAACTAGATGCCTGGGACCTTCCTGCTTGGAAGTGGGTAACTTCCAGAAAAACATGGACTCCACATTGGGCCTAAGGAGACACTTCCCTTTCTGTTTCTAAAGTCTGGGCATACAAGCTCTACTCTCAGACAAGATCGTTATGGAAAATTCGTTCTTGAGGCATCTGTTTGTTAAGCCGGTTAGGAAGATGAGCATAAGGTGTCCTGTGTCCTCTGCTGTACTGTACTATAAGACAGTAACCACAAGCCACTTGTGGCTTTAGTTCCTTTAAACGGTGCTAGATCAGCGGGTGCCCAAGCAGAGATTTTAAACAGGGGATGTGTGCTGTAAAACAGAGCAAATTAAATTTTCTAATATCCACCATCTGTTGAAATGATAATATTTGTAATATATTGGAATAAATTAAAAATCATTAAAACCAATTTCACCTGTGGTTCCCCCATGTTTTAAATATGACTATCAAAAAAATTAAAATTACTTATTCTTCATATATTCCTGTTGGGGCTGCTCTAAACAATTAGCGCATTATATCATAGCAACACTCTGAGCCTGTAGCAGCCATGATTTATGTGAGTTGAGTTGATTCTTTTTTTTTTCTGGTGTTGGGGAATCAAACCCTGAACTTTAAGCATGCCAGGCAAAGTGCTCAGCCGAAGCTACAGCCATAGCCTGCCCATACTCCTTTGCCTGAGGCATGCTCCTTCCTTCCACATACCTGAATTTCTGAACATTAAAAGGACTTTTTAAAAAGTTTGGATGTCAGCATCTCTATTTACTGTCTGATAGAAAGGCAAGCAAACTGTTTAACTCACAGTCCCTGTGGGCTGAGAAGTCTCATAAGAAAGGACATGCTTTCTCTACAGTCCCGACTCCCTTGGCCATGCCCTTCACTATTTAGCTATAAGTAGTTCCAAAAGAAAGAAATTCCTTCCACCAGAACAGTCTTGAAGAATCGCTTTCAGGTCACTAGACAGTAGATATTTGCTCACTCCCTTTTGTAACTGGCAGGCTCACCCACCCACCTAATCAGTCTCCTTTGCAAGCAATCATCAAGATATGTAAGATAAGAGCTACTACACAGGAAATATGTGACCTTGGGGTCAGACCACCTAACGCTCTGCTGTTCAGACAAATGACTGAAAACCCACTAACAATGGGAAACATTGCCACCTTAATTATTCCTTCTAATCATTGTTATAATTATTAGTCTCCTGCTCCTTCGCTTCCCTCATCCTGCTTTTCACCCATCCCCTCATTTTCCTCCACCCTCCGCCTCTGCCCTCCTCCTCCCTTTATATTAGTTACATATCTTTCAGCCATCAGTTAAGGAAATTAATGTCTCTTGAATGCACCCTATACAGAAGGCATCCCATCTAGTCATCAAAATACAAAAAACTTCTATAGCAAGGAAAAACAACTGTGGCTCCATTTGCTAACTTTCCAGAAGTCTTAGAACTTATGTGTCGCACCTTAAGTGTTGTTGTGAGCTGCCTTTATTTCTGGTATGAGGTGAGAAATTAGTCAATCCAACAGATTTTCTCACATATAAATGCTATGTAAGCAGTTGATTTGGAATCAACACTCTGCCTTGTGCTCCCAGAATCTTAGAAACTCATGTATGCACTCTTTCCCAAAAGTCCATTGATTTTGAAAGTCAGGCAATGCTAACTGTTGCCAAAGGCCATGCAATAATGAGATCAGAATTAGACTTGTCGTCCTAACTTAGCAAGCGGCCTTAAAGGGTACCAGGAGCTACCTTGGCTAAACCTCTTCCAATTCACCCTTCCAACACCACACCCACCAATCAACCCATAAGAAGATTAGCAGAGAATATTCAGTGTTCCTTGGATTCCACCTCAGGTTTATCCTACCTGTTTTCTCTCTCAAAATGTGCAAAAATATCCCTAAAAGATAATAAAGATGCATCAACTTAATGATGATGAGATTATCTCTGAAATCATATCCTGTAATTTCATCTTAAACTTTTATCCAAAGTTCATACAGTGCTTTAAACCACACAGGTGAGTGGATACCCCTCGAACACAGGCATATAGTGAGCCAAGATAGTAGTTCATGTCTTCTGAACCCCTTCCATCCCAGAGATAACCAAAAGTATTTGGTTTAGCAAAGCAAATTGCAGCCACCGTCTTTGATATTATAAATGGAACTGTTCATGTAAAGAAACGCCAATGAACAAGCACTTTAGTTACAAAAGGAAAAGAATATGGGCTTCTCCTGAACTGCTACACAAAGCAAAAATGGAACCAATACTCGAATCCCTCATCATTTTGCCCCGAAGCATGAAGGGGGCTGCAGCTCTACCAAATGCCCTGTGGGTCTGCGCTATAGTGTTTGAAGGCCACTGCAGTGGACAGGATATCCACTGAAGCATTCGTGGTAAGAGTTTCCATCTGACCTTACTATTCTGGTGTGGCCGCCAGCACCTTATAATCCCAGCATTGCATTCTTCAGCAATTCCTCCACTCATTAGCAGAAGCTGAGTCCAACCTTGCTCTTGTAGGGGCTTGTGAATCAGCACAGAGCAACAGATGGTGTCTCTGGGATCTAACTGCAAAGAAACAAGGCTCACTGGGTAGAAGACATCTTTATCCGCTAGAGGCTGCATTTGTGTGCTGTTAGCAGAAACTGGAGAAAACAGTGATTTGTGCATCTGCTTCCTTCTCATGTGATGGAATCCAGAGTGAGGAAGCCCGGGATTCCACAGTAGGACCAGAGAACCGGGATTTCTCCATCTTTATGCCGCATTACCTTTGGCACATGCTTTCCGTCTTCAAGGCTACACTGTGGTCTGAGGTGTGTGTGCGCATGGGGCTCCACAGTCACAGAGGAGCTTCTCTAGGAGCTTCTCTAGGAGCTTCTCTAGGAGCTTCTCTAGGAGCTTCTCTAGGAGCTCTTATTGAGGTCACTCTCAACAATTCTTAGCATGATTTGCTACCTTAAAGTTCCAAGGGAAGCAAAAGGCATTGTTTCTGGAATAAAAATCCATTTACATTGCAAAAGAAGAAGGGGAGGATAAAGTAAATATCAGATTTGTAGCTACCTGATCCTTGAGTTGGTGCCGAAGCTAAGACAAGAGAAGTGCCATGCAGCTTGGGATGTTTATTTTAACTCTCTTATCACCCAATTAATATGTACCATAATACTGGGCCATCACATAGGCTTATAACTTCAGCTTTCTGTTAGATCCAGAGCTTGGTTTCTTAAGACTAATTGTAACTTGTACTGCACAAAATTCCTTTATACGAAAGGCTTGTTTTTTGATCTATCACAGGTACATCTAGGGCAGTCAATATTCCAGTTATAAACTTGATGAAAAAAATTGCCCAGTCATCAAGAAAAGATTCAACTGTGCTTAGTGTGGCTAACGAAAAAAAATGGTGCACATGTCCCAACACACACATGCAAAAGGTGACAAAGACAGCTCAACAACTACCCAGGTCATGTCAACAGATTTTCACAATTACCTGAACATTTAGCATGAAAGTGAGGCTTGGTTCCTGAGTGCTGAGGTGCACAATGGTAGCCATGTGATGGAGTGATGGCTTGGTTCCTGAGTGCTGAGGTGCACAGT
>LOJH01058700.1:0-11370 GCA_001685095.1 Ellobius talpinus
GTGGTTTTTATTTTTCAGTTTGTTTATATGGTAAATTACGTTGACAGATTTTCGCATGTTGAACCATCTCTGCATCTCTGGGATGAAGCCGACTTGATCATGGTGGGTGACTTTTCTGATGTGTTCTTGGATTTGATTTGCCAGTATTTTATTGAGTGTTTTTGTATCAATGTTCATGAGGGAGATTGGTATGGAATTCTCTTTTTTAGTTGCATCTTTGTGACTTGGGTATCAGTAACTGTAGCCTCAAAAAGAAACTTCTTTTTTAAAAAATAAAGACTCTCAGGGACTTCTAAATGGATAAATGGGTTAATCTAAGTTACATGCAAATCAGTACTATATCGTTTCTCAAACCATCTATTGTTTCCAAGGTCCATATTTTTTTTTATCTTCAAACATCCCTTCTAGACACTGGATATAATGTTTTTTATTAAGTGGTAACTCCAAGTAAGAAACCAATCACTGTACTTCTGACCTTTTTCACCAGCCTGAACCATCTTGTCTGTGAGTCAAGGACATGCTGGATGCTCTGGGAAAGGACTTCTGGCATCCTCGCAACAATGCTGAACCCTGTTCCCATGAGTGTACAGGAATCTAAATCATTGCACACCACAAAAAACTGCCTAGAACCTTTAGCTTTGAGGTTGACCGAGAAAGAAATAAGAATAGTTGTAAGGGATTTGGACATTGCTATGCTTTTACCCTAATCCAAAAATTATCTTGAACTATGATTAAGCGTATTATAGAAGCACAGGTTGGCTTCCTCTTGGATGCATGTCTCCTCATTGCTTAGGACTTGGAAAGTTCCACACAGCTGGAAATATTTGTTAAGTTTGCACTTGTATGTAATCTCTCAATGTTGCATACAAAATTTTAGAACTTGCAACCCAATGTGACCTACTATGCAGAGTTAGGACTAAGTGAAGCATTGAAGTAAGAAAGAATGCTTTGGGGGGTACTAGAAATCTACCAAAATTTAAGTTGAGCATGGATATCCCTTGCATTTTGCTTGGGGATGCTGTATTTTTTATTTTTATATTTTATTTCTACTTCTCTGTACTTTTTTTACAGGCAGATAGGTGCCTTATTTCTTGTTGAGGTCCTTGGAGACACATTCAGAAACTAAAACCAATAGAATTACATTGGCGTCTAGTAATAAATTTTCACATATTCAGCTGGGAAGGCACCATGGAAGGCTTTACATAATTGGGCTCCAGAAAGTGTATGCACACTGACAAGTAATATTCATGCACAGAAACTTGACAGTAATGATTTCATTGTGCTCAGGTTTTAACTACTACCTATACACTGAAGACTCTCAGCAATTTAGCCTAGCGGAGGCCTCTTGTCTAGGTCTCAGAGTTTGATGTTCAACTTGACATTTGTATACCTTTGCATGCGTACCCTGAGGCACCTCAGATTAATATAAGCAAATCTAAGTCCATCTTATTCCCCTTTCACCTTTTCTTCTTGGATTCCCTGTCTTGGTTAATGACCTCACCATCCATCTAGTTTCTTAAACTATCATCCTTGATATATCTTGATTCATCTTCTTTCTACATTGAACTCCATATTTGCACAAGGGCCTGACAGTTTCACCCCTCTAGTGCTTTTGAAATGTGTGTCCTTATTTATAATCTCTGTTTTCCCAAGATCTCCCAAGTGAGGTGTAGCTCCTCCAAGGAATATAACCCTTAGATTATATAAGTAAAAGTCTGTGTCACAAGTAGGATGTCTTCCAGGTCAGTGTCACAAATAGGATTTCTTCCAGGACTGGACTTGCTAGGATTCTAATGCCTTAGTCTGAGCTTTTGCCTAACCTGTACACGAAGGACTCCCAGACTGTCTATTCTGACATTTTTGCTTCACTCCTTTCTAGTTTTATAACCTTGAGTAAGGTTCTTAAAGGCCCTGAGCCTCAGTTTCCTCTTAACTAAGGTGAGAATATTAAATATTTTGCCTGCCTCAAAAGGCCTTTGTTATTGCTAAATGAGTTAGTATAGTAAACCACAAAGGGTACTTCCCAATACAGAATGAGCAGTTTATGCATTCTTCCCAGATTCCTTAGAGACACCTGTCCATTCCCTACAGTACATTGTTGCTGTTTCTTGCTAGTTTATGTCTTAAGTTGCTTACTTTTGTCATATGTAGGATGCACTAAAGAGATTGAGTCTAAAGCAAAGATTTTTACAGAATGTTAGAGGCTGGCTGTATGTGCAACATGTTAAGACATGTCATTGACTTGTTCAGGATGACTAGAACAGTGAGGAAATTACCAAAATGAAAAAGGAAGCTGTTTTGAAAGAAACAGCTTGACCACAAGGATTTGATACAGGGGGTGTGCCAGATCATTGCTGACAACATTTCTTAATAGATCACTAACTTATTTACAATTACTCAGTATTGTTTTTAATTTTGTTCTGTGTATGTGTGAGGCAGAAGACATTGTATTGGGAGGTGCATGGGCTTGCCTCCATAAGGAAGCCAGAAGTAGATGCTCACAGTCTTCCCCAATCCTTACTTATTTGTTTGTTTTTGAGGCAGGATCTCCAGAACCTGGAGCTCAGAGATTCTACTACAATGGCTGCTGCTGAGATCAACCCAGGAATACTCCTGTCCCCACCTCTCCAATCGTGGGAGAAGAAGCATACGCCTAACTTCTTTTCAGGTCTCTGTAAGTATGCTGATGTTGGCAATTGTTTTTATCTGAACTTAAAATTGTATGATATTTGTGTATGCCTCAAAAAAGCTAAGCCCACAATAGCACAGTATTATCATACGTGGTCATGGATAGGGTGCACTCTGAAATGACCGCACAAACGATCCCTTATATTCAGCATGCTTTGCTCGTCTTTAAGAACAAAGATCGTTAAAAAGGCTTGGTTCCTCTCCTCACCTGTCCTGAGTACTTGGTTTCCCACATGCTTTCTCTCTCTGAGGTTTCTTCTCATGGCTTTCTATCTACAAGGTTCTCCTCCTAATTATTTTACCTCCTGAGCTAGTTAGATTTTATTGTCAGTTGGATACAACCTAAAACCACCTGGGGAACGGTAACCTAAATTGAGGAGTTGCCAAGATCAGATTAGCCTATAGCATGTCCGTGTGGGATTTATCTAAACTGACAATGGATGTGGCTGGGACTAGCCCACTGTAAGTAACACTTTCCCTTGACAAGTGGGCCTGGGATATATATATAAAGTTAGCTGAGCATGAGCTGTAGAGTAAGCCAATCAGCAGCATTCTTCCACTGTTTCTGCTTCAGTTCGTCCCTCACTTTCCTTTGATAATGAATTGTGACACCTGGAACAAAAAGTAGCTGTAACTTAAAATGAAACTTTTCCTCCCTAAATTGATTTTTGTCTTTTCCCTCACAGCAACAACACGTAAACTAGAACACCATTCTTCCTCCTTCTCCTTTCCTGTTTCTTTCTAACCTCTTCCCTTTTTTTCAGCAATGGGGGAGTTGTAGAGCCCTTTGTGTCCTTGTCTACTTTAACTCCCTGAGACTATGTCTAGAAATAAACAGCACAGGCCAAATCTTCCTCCAACGCTCGTCTTTGTAAAACAGAACTGTCAAAGAGCACAGGCGAACTCATTCATCTATTTCCATCTTTGGCTACTTCAAACTACAATGGCAGGATTGAGTAGCTTTGGCAGAGACAATGCCAGCCCACAGGACTTGAAATATCTGACCATTTATAGAACCAGTGTTTCAGCCCTTGCCTTCAGAGACTTCATCCCATCACACAGCTTTAAAAATCATGTATTAGCCTCAATAATTATAGGTTAATGTCATTGACCCATTTTCTCTTGAGAGCCACACTCATTTATACAAGCATCTGCACTGCCTCTTAATATTTAAAGGTATTTCAGAATAGGACAGTGATTAAGATGACAAGACTGGAGCCAGGTAACTTTTACATTAGCCTAAAAATGAGACCACAAACTTGTTTCTCATCTCCCCCATGATTACTATTTCACTTATACCTAATTAAGATGATGATAACAGCGATACTTAATAAGTTACCAAGAAGATAATGTTGCTTAGATTTCACATGGTCAAATTGTAATAGTTACCATGGCCTTTCTTTACCCTCTATCCCGCATGTACTTTATCAAGAGCTCTATTTTGAGTGCCTTTATAATATACACACCTGACCACATCCATCATTAATTTTCTGCATGAAGTTTTCATGATATATCACCCAAACATTGGCTTTCCTAATTCTATCTGCTTTAGTTTTTTTTAACCTTTTCTGTTTCTCAGTATTAAGCCAGCAACCAAAAAAAATTTTAAAAACGTACTTGCATCACACCATTCTTCAGCATAGCATCCCCCACTGTCTCCTCAATAGGCTGAAAGCAAAATACAAACATGTCACTGTCGACCTGTAAAGCCCAGCTGTCCCCAGCTTTTCTCCATGTCCTGTCCTATGAACACTCTGTCCCTTTGTTTTCACTTAGATTGACTTTCTTCTTCCTCATTGTGTATATAATTTTGACCCTTTCTAGAGCCTTTGAACCTAATGTCCTCTGGTTTTAGAAAGATTTGTCTCTTGGTGCTTTTATAATTCATTTTTCTATTTAATTTAGATTTTGTACTAGATGTCATATTTTCAGAATGCCTTTTGTTTATTTTATTTAAAATATACTTTCTACTGCTATTTACTCTCATGGCCACTTTTTGTTTGTTTGTTTTTTGTGTGGCATTTTAATAGCATTCTTCACTGTTCTAGTTTGATTTCTGTTGCTCCAATAAAACATTCTGATCAAAAGTAACTTGGGGAAGAAGAAAGAGTTTATTTCTCTTATATTACCAAGTCACACTGCATTCTTGAGAGCAGTCAGGGCAAGACCTTAAAGCAGGAATCCAGAATAAAGAGCCACAGCAGAAAGCAGCTTGTTGGTTTGCTCCCTGTCTTTTTCCATGACCCATTCTTTTATACAGCTTAAGATCACCTGCACCGGGGTGATGCTGCCCACACTGGACTGAGCACTCCCGTAATAATTAAGGACCAAGACAAGTTCTCACACATAAGGCCGCAGTCTAGGCTGTTTTGGGTAATACCTTAATTAAGACACCCTTCTCAGGAGACTCTGTATTGTTTCAGGTTGGCAATTAAAACTAACTAGGATAATCATTTGTTCACAGTTTTGTTTATTGCATCATTACAGATTTGCATTGCCTCCGTCCCATGTGCTGGCTCATGGTTCAATCCTTTCTTCTTCTTTTAACAGTTTGAATAAAACTGGATAAACTAAATGAAGCATTCCTCACATCTCTCCAACTGCATACTGGTCCTTTCCCTTCCCACATTTGGTTTCTAAGAGCTTTTCTATCCCTTTACCCCTTATAAAACCATCCTCTTCCATGCACAAGTTCTTATTTAAGCATTATCTGCTTCATTAAGTCTTCCCTAATTACCTCTGAATTCTGAATTCTTCATTAGTAGAAATGTCTGCGACTCTACGCTGAGTCTGCTTGCTACACTGAGACTGTTTCCTTTCTCCGATATAAAGGGAGGCTCCGTGGGGTATATCAGACTGGATTCTTCCAGGAAATGAAACCTGATGCAAGGGTTTACAGTAAATTTATTTGGGATCCCAGAGTTGAGAAATGAGTTCTCACACAATGTTTCCTTTCCTAAGGTCACTTTCCTTTGAACAGAAAAACTTTTAATAAATAAGAATTTTTATCAATCTCGTATTGATATCTTACAGTTGTCATAGAAACCTAATAGATGTTTCAGTATTACAATG
Source organism: Ellobius talpinus (assembly GCA_001685095.1). NCBI lineage: Eukaryota > Metazoa > Chordata > Mammalia > Rodentia > Cricetidae > Ellobius > Ellobius talpinus. Next base: position 5,761 of record LOJH01058700.1, read on the forward strand.
AGGTAATTTTCAAAGACAGAAATGATAGAAATATCAATGACAAATAATCATTGATCTTTTCATTTTAAAGAATGGGCCAGCCAAGAACTAACAGCATATGCAAACATCCTGGAACCTTTCCACCGGCATGTGGACTTATATGGCAATGGGAAGTTTTAGCCTTTAATAAACTTGTAAAAAAATAAATAGTTGTGTGCCAGCTGTTATCACAACTCCTTTCTCAGAAAAAAAAATAATTTCAGAAATCCAGACAAAATTTTAAACTTTAATTATTGCTAACCCCACTCTAAATTTTCTTATTTTCTTTTCTCCATCTGTTTGTATTTGCATGCACTATATTTTGCTAAAATTGGTACTATAAAACAACAAAAAAAGAACATCTTTGTTTTTATGGTTGAGGGTATCTTTGAAAAATGGTTTGCTGCTCAAAATAATCTGCTGCTCTGTGGACTAGAGTCCTGTAGCACCTGTGCTACGTGTGCTATGATACTGTGCCTGTAGCATACGGCCTGCACTACAGGGCCGTTCACGGGAGCCTGGCAAGAGGCTGGGGATTGAAACACACACATACACACAGAGATAGAGAAATGGGTTATCTTTGAATTCCCCAAGAATGCCCCCTTTATTGTGTACTAAGGCAGCTTATATAGGGATCCTGAACTGATAGCCATGCCCCAGCCAAACTCACCAGAAACCACTCCTCTGCCATCAGGAACTCCTGAGGGTCTTGTGCTCAGAGCAGCAATAAACATTGGAAAACAAGTTGTCTTGCTCAGAGCAGCTGCAAGCATAGTAAGTTGCTTACAGGAAATTCAGGATCTGGGGTCCACAGCCCCCAACACATTTTGGTATTTCAGAGTTCATCTAGACAATATATTCTTGTTTTTATTTCTTTTATTTCCTTCTTTAGAAGGTCTCATATAGTAGACCAGGCTGGCTTTGAACTCATAGCCTTGCTTCAGCTTCCCAAATCCTTGAATTACAGGTATATACTACAATATCTAATACTTAGTAAATCCTTTTATGCTCTATTACTAATGCTTTGCCTAAAGTAGTTTGGTCAGGATTTCTGTTAGCTTCTAAATAATAATTGCAATAGACAAGCCTGTTAAATTTCCTGTAAATAAAATAAACTATCCACCTCATGCTTTTTATCATTATTATTTCAATGCACCATTAATATCTATACCTTTATAACACAGTAATTGTGATATGATAGGAACCTGGAAAATCATCAGTTCATGAGCTGTATTTGCTTTCCATTTCCCTTTCACTGTGGTTTTTACATTGTAGGCCATTATTTGAAGAGTCTATTTAGTTCCTTGAGATGAGCCCAGTGCATCGCAAATGTAGAACAGAAATGTGATGAGTAGGTGAACAAATGATTGAATTTGCTGCATGAGGAGTCCCAAGAGTTTCTATTTAAAGACACATTGATTGCCCCAGGCTACAATCAAATATCATATCAAACACTGTAAAACATATAGTGTTTTCCCTACTCCTTCTGTTTTTAATACAGCAGTAAAAGATTTCATTGTATTTATTAAAGTTTTCAAGATAACATGTTAGCTGAACTTTACAAAACATGAATTCAGCTCCCAGGGAGAAAACTGTAAGGATCCACTGAGGCCTAAATGCAGATGATGGGATGGTTTGCTAGAGATCTGTTTTTGAGTTCAAGTTAACGGAGGAAGCCTGGAAAGGTTCATGAAACCCAATTTTGGAGTCTCTAGAAAGATTTTGGCCTCTTTGTAGCCTATAGGATCATATTTAGTTGTGGGACCATGGTCTTGTACTCTGTAAAGGTTTGTTACTTATACTGGTTTAACAAAATGCTGTTTGGCCAGTAGCCAGGCAGGAAGTATAGAGGGGGTGACTAGAACAGAATTCTGGGAAGAGGAAAAGTTCAGCCTGCAGTCGTCACAGAGGAAGCAAGAGGAGAATGCCTTGCTGCTGAAATGTACCAAGCCACATGGCTAACACAGACAAGAACTATGGGTTAATGCTGTATGTAAGAGTTTGTTAATAAGAAGCCTGAGCTCATAGGCCAACCAGATTATAATTAATGTAGGCCTCTGTGTGTTTCTTTGGGACTGAACAACCATGGGACTGGGTGGGACAGAAACCTCTGTCAACAATATTTTATACCCCAAAGATAGTATTTCAGACTTCAAACATAGACTCCTGCAAAGGGTAGTACATTTCACATTTCCCTTCTCCATCAGCCTAAGGACTGTTCAGATTTCCTGAAATGGCCACTCTCTATCTGAGTTTAAAAGGAGCAAAGAATGAATGCAAAGTGTAGTGATTTTATTACTGATTTTATGTTTCTGTTTTGTTTAGTTTTTGCTTGAGACAGAGTCCACCATGAAGCCTTTAGCTGACCTGGAACTCATCATGTAGACCAGACTGGCTTCTAATTCATAGAGATCTGCCTACTTCTGCCTCTACCACCTGAATGTTGGAATTTTTTTTATGTATCACCACAACCAGCAGGTTTAGTTCTTATAATTAAAGTTAGGTCCATTTTAATGTCAAAAGAATCACAAATGTCACAATAGCTTACTAATGAAGCAGTTGTCAAGAATGAACCCTTAAGAAATGACTATGGCAATATAGTGCATAGAGCAGCTCTTCTAGTTGACTCTTATTTTTTACCACACAGGTCAACAGGACTGCTATCTCTAGTAATTTTTTTCTTTTTGTTGCATTGAATATATATATATATATATATATTTCTTTATTCCGATGTTCTTCTACCATTGTTATCGCTGAATAAAATATGCCATTGGTAAACACATCCTCTGACAGGCTCTCTTGTGCACAGGTGCAGAGATTAAAAGTAAAGCTAACAGCAAAAGAGCTCAATTCAGCTCAGAGGAAGTCTATTCTTTAGTGATATAATGTGAGTCAAGAAGGCACCAGAGAAATTTGTGTCTTTTTAAAAGACTCTTCTTCATTTTTCATTCCTATCAATATGAGCAACTCTTGGTCCTACTTGTCATTATACCCTGTGCCTTAGATAGGCCAATGTGATAGAATGTGTTAACTGTCAATTGATGTGATTGGGAACCAGGACTCTAGGCATACCAGTGAGTAATTATTTATATTAGGTTCGCCTTTGGTCATGCTTATTAAATAATATCTTTTTTCCCTCAAGACAAGGTCTTACTTATAGCTTGACCACTGAATTTATAGAAATCTACCCGCCTCTACATCTTGAATGCTGGGAATAAAGGCATATGGGGCCATGCTGTCTTAGGGTTTTAATTGCTGTGAAGAGGCCCCCATGAGTACAACAACTCTTATAAATGAGAACATTTAATTGGAGGGGCTCACTTATAGTTTCAGAGGTTCAGTCTGTTTTCAGCATGACAAATGCACAGGCAGACATGGTGCTAGAGGAGTAGCTGAGAGTTCTACATCTTACAGGCAACAGGAAGTCAGTTGAGACACCGGGCAGTATCCTGAACAAGAAAACTTTAAAATCCACCCCCACAGTGACATATTTCCTCTAACAAGGCCATACCCATTCCAATAAAGCCACACCTCTTAATAGTGTCATACCCGATGAGATTATGGGAGCCAATTATATTCAAACTACCACAGATGCCATGTGTGTCCATCAGGGAGTATGATGATTAGGTTAATTAAAGTGGGAAGATCCACGCTAATGGTGGGTGTCACTATTCCTTGAACTTAGATTCTGGACTGTTTAAAAAGGAGAAAGATCATTGACCATAAACATCCATTGTTCTCTACTTCCTGGTTTGGGCTGCAACTTGACCAGCTGCATCTCCAGGAACAGTGATCATTGTTATTGTCTTTTTATGTCATTTTCTCTTTATTATCAATTCCTGTATACTCTTTAAATGGCCTTCTTTATTAAGGGTTAGATGGACAAAAACATGCTGAAAACTACAATTTGTTAGGAGCTAAATTAGGGATGCAAATGAATTTTCTATAAGGCAACCCAGAATGTATTATGAGAGCATCCTTACAGTATTATCATCAAACAAGTCAAAAAAAACTCATCATATAACAGTTGCAACCTTTATCATATAACATTATTACTACTATCAAATAGAGATGGGCTCCATTTTCACTCTGTTGTCATTGAAGTATAGTTACTACAGTTGAGTAACTCCTCTTTGTCATTCTTAATCTTATAATCCTTTGCATATGGAACATTTGCTGAAACTTGTCTAGTTAAATTTCTTATTCATTTTTTTCTGGCTCAGCTCCTTAGCATCTCTATTATATCTTGTTAAGGAGACTACAGGGCTCCCAAATTGCTGCTGAGTGCATAGTGTTTATGTAATAAACACCATCTGAATGCTTCCAGTGTGCACTGAATCATGGAATCTCAGGTTTTAAGAAGTCTTAAATCATCTGCCTCTGACATCCATCTACTGTTTTCTTTCCATAATGCTTCTTTTGTAACATCTCCTGAGATTGAACACACTGCCTCTTCACAAACATGAGTACTGGCCAATTACACAGTTATGGGTTGAATCATAATCTCTGTCCTTTCCATTTCTTTCTTTTCTTTTCTTTTCTTTTTTTGTCCTTTCCATTTCTAACATGACTCCTGTTTCTGTTACATGGAAAGTTAATAGAAAAGAAAATACATGGATTTAAATCGATATGAATTGGGTTCAAGTCTGATCACATTACTTGCTGGGTAGTTGCTCTGATCCTCTTCATATCTCCTAACTTTCTCTTTTAAATTTTTCAAATGGATTAATATGTTAGCTGTTTTATATCAGATTTCATAATAAAATGTTTTAAACTCAGAAGAAGCTGAATTTTTGCTACACAACATCAAGTGTAAGTGAACAAGTTCTTGCAGCAGTCTTCCTCTGTGTGGTCAGCTAAGGGGCAAAGTTGGTAGAGTCACCCTCAGAATTAGCACTGTTTAGACAAGCAACCCAAAGTTGAATGTATCATCTGATCCTATAGCCTTCATCTATATGTCGATTTCACTGCAATCAATAAAAAGGATCTACTTTGATACCCTATCGATCTTGATACCTTCATCTGCTAGATCCATGCCATGAAAAAGTCACTAGAATCATGGCTTTGTACATATGTGGACTTTCTTCCATAGTCAACTGGCTCATCGGAAACTCGGATTCCAAGGCTGTGTTGCAATTATTCTTTCTTCTGACCCAAAAAGAGAAAAATAATGGGAAGCATGTACACAGGTGACATCTCTGTAACTGTGTGATACATGGAAGTGACTTCCCATTCTTATGCTACCATTTTGTAGACCAGGTTACCATTAATGGGTTCATAGCTGACAAGAGGTTAGGAAGTATAGTCCTTCACTTCTACGAGATAACCTAAATAGTCCTTCACTTCTACGAGATAACCTAACACAAACAGAAAACAAATTTTGGTCTTTGTCTTGACAAAGGAGCTAAAATTATACAATGGAAGAAAGAAAGCATCTTTAACAAATGGTGCTGGCATAACTGGATATCAACCTGAAGAAGAATGAAAATAGATCTATATCTATCACCTGATGGAGGAGGGTCATCTATCTATCTTTTACTTTCATTGCTTAATAAAGAAACTGCCTTGGCCTTTTGATAGGCCAGCCCTTAG
>LOJH01058705.1:322-11010 GCA_001685095.1 Ellobius talpinus
TTTCTGAGAGTCTAGCCTCATGGCAGAGGTACTGGCCAGAGCCATGTTTATTGTTAGAAATCTATGGGGTTTCAAGGTCCCTGCCACCACCAAAAAGCATGTATGTGGTCATCGAAGAAGCAGGATGTGACCTGTCCCACTGAAAAAGGTACCAAGCCATGTGGCTAACGTAGATAAGAATAATGGGTTAATATAAGCTACAAGAGCTAATAAGAAGCCTGAGCTAATGGGCCAAACAGTTTATAACTAATGTAGACCTCTTTGTGGTTTTCTTTGGGACTTGATGGCTGTGGAAACTGGGCAGGACATAAACCCCAACGAGCAGGCCCCACATGTTACAATTATTCATACACTGTACGGGTGCAGTGAAACCATGCTGGGGGCACCCAGCTCTGCCACCATCTCCAAAGCCTTCATCTTGTACAATGGAATGCTGTCCCCCATACACTAGCTTTAGTCTACTCTCTGTTGAGTGTGGCAGCTCTGGCAATTATAGACACATGCTTGTCCTCTCGTGACCAGCTTTTTAAATGCAGCATAATGTCCTCAGAATTCATGCATGTGGTAGCATGTATCAGTTCCCTCCTTTTAAAAAGATAGGTAGTATACCATCCTGTGGGTAAATCACACTTTAATTATCTATTTGCATGTCAGGGCCCATGTGGCTGTCCACACTGCCCACTGTGATTAATATTTAACTGCAGATGTGAGTGTCTTAAGTGTCCATGTCCCTGCTTTCAGCTATTTTGAACATGCATCTAGACACAGAAATGCTGCGTCAGGTCATATGTTCCATGCTTAATAGTCTTACGAATGACCATATTAAATCTAGTATTCTGAAGTCTTTTAAGTTGTAATCATTTGGCTTTAGGAGGTTTCAGGCCTGAGTTATTAATGTACTTAAGTTTAAAACAGAAAAAAAAAACCCAAACCTACTATGCCATTGGCATGAGCAAGCAAGTAAACAGTCCCCAGCCAGATGTAAGCCAGCGGACCAGGCCCGCCACACTCAGACATGCTAGTGTGCCCTCACAGGTGTGAGCATGAGATCTGGAGGTTAACTGAGCTCACCCCATGTTGCGTTGTAGAGAGGCTAAGATCTCATCCAGTGAGCACATGCGGATTGGAGGAAGTGAGGAGATGGCATGGTTGCAGATCTGCGAGCCCACGGAGAAGGACAAGGGGAAATACACTTTTGAGATTTTTGACGGCAAAGACAACCACCAACGTTCACTGGACCTCTCGGGACAAGGTACGAGACGTTCTCTGTAGCCCGTCACATTCCCATGAACAGCCCATGCAGATGCTGAAAAGAAAAGGGAACATTAAATAATCCACTGACGTCATGACTTTCACCTAGAGGAAACTATTTAAGAAAAATCAGTTTGTTAGTTTGATTACCCCTCAGTTTCCATCCCGTCAGCTAGCTAGTAGAGCATCTGCGTTGATGAGAGTTAAAATCATGAGACCATGACTGATGTTTGGAATGTTTCCTTGCAGCATTTGATGAAGCCTTTGCTGAGTTCCAGCAGCTCAAGTAAGACCCACAGCTTGTTGGCATCATTTCTGATTGGGGGTGGGGCTCTCACTTGGGTTCATTCCAGCTACCTTCAGGGTCATCCAGAAATGCCTTGCTGATTCCAAGAATGTTCTCTTCCTGGGATGAAAATAGCAATGGAAGAAACTCAATCTGTAGCAGGGCAACCATTTTCCTACACTAGAAATGCATTGTGTATTAACTTCCTAGGGCCAGCCGAACCCTGGATTACTTTAAATGATTAAAGTGATGGATTTCTCAAATTGTCATAATCCAGGTGACATGTGATGCAGAGCAACTGTTAAAGAATGCTTCAGATTTTCAAATGAGTGTCTGAGACTTAGAATATTAGAGCGGAGGACCATCATTGGCTCCTGCTAAGTTATCCAGGATGCCTTTGTGGAGTGGATACGTGACAAGTCTGATAAATCAGAAATTGACAATTTAACAAAATGCCGAGGGTCGAGGAGATGGCTTAGTGAGTCAGGTGTGTCCTTAGAACCCATGTTTGAAAAAAGAAACTGGGAACATAAGGTACAACCACTGGGAAGGCAGAGACAGGAGCATCCCTAGGGTTCCTGGCCAGCCAGGCTAGCCAAATCAGTAAGCTGCAGGTTGAGAGAGAGAGAGAGAGAGAGAGAGAGAGAGATCATGCTTCAAAATGAATATGGTGGAAAACAACCGAGGAAAGTACTTGATATTGACCTTTGGCCTCCACATGCACGCGCATTCATGCCAACCAGCACACACCTAAAAGTCTCTAATGCAGTCTGGTGAATTTGGTGCAAAACCATGAGAGTCTGCATGCTAACCTTCCTTTTGGTTTTAGCTTGCTCCCCAACTCCAAATGACCAGAGCACGATCCCTCTGCCTGGGTACAGGTTCTGCACCCTCAGATCCAACCACAGTTAAAAACAAACAAAAACATTGCAAGGGCAGCGTATCCCTGCAGGCATATTTCTTGTCGTCATTCCCTAAGTAATAACCATGTAGGAATTCTTCACACAGTATTTACTCCACTGGGGTCGTGACTAGAGATGATTGACAAGACCCGGGAGGATGAGTATATGTTGTGTGTAAATACAATGCCTTTTTATCTCGGGGGCTTGCGCATCCATAGATTTTGGTGTCCTTGGGGCCAATGGGAATGCCTGTACCACTATGTATCATTAGGCCTGCCTTCTTTATTTGTTTTTGCTGCGAGCAAGCGTCTCACGTGCTTTGGTGGACTTTGATCAGTAGCGGTAGCGTTGCTTACACCTTTCTCTCTCCCTCTTGTGGTTTCCAGGGCAGCTGCATTTGCAGAGAAGAGTGAGTACTCTTGGCTGCTAATGAGGATGGGTGGGGGAGGTTCATATTTCACATGGTTGAGTCAGTGGATCAGAACAGCAAACCTGCCTGCCCCAGGTTGAGTGCACCCTGCTCTTTTGGCCCAGATACCAAGACTCTCTCCCTTGTGAGGTATAGCTCTAGGTGCAGTCTTTGATGTGACCTCCCTAATTCAGTTGACTCTCATTCCTATTTCCTTGGCACCACTTGCCCCCCAGCCTGCACAGAGCCAAGCTAGTCCTTGTCCATGGCGCCCCTGGTAGCTTTCTCCACCCAGAACATAACTTTCTGTGTGTCCTCTACTAAGGTTATGCCCACCCTTCCCTCTTTCCACCTTGGTATCACTTAGTGTCAGCCTCAGGCCTCCCTGACAGTGTCTCTTCAACCTGGCTCTTCTTCATTATAGATCGTGGCAAGGTGATTGGTGGCTTACCCGACGTGGTGACCATAATGGAAGGCAAGGTGAGAGCAGACAGTTGGGGACACATCTTGGATGAGTGTGGTGATGCAGGGTAGAACTCAGCTGTCATCTTGGGGGAGGGACTCTGGGGAGCTTGAGAGCTGGAACCATTCCCCACTCAGCCTGCAGGGTACTCAGAGCTAACTCCCATTGTGCTGTCAATCCTTGTCCTGAATCCCGGAGAACTTCTGCAAACAGAGAGGTGGGATAGCTTAACAGTCATGACTGGGGTGCACCTCAGTGGTAGAGGGTTTGATTAGTGTGTGTGAGTCATTGGGCTTCACCCTCAGTACTGAGAAAAAGAAAAACAACAAGCAGCAGCAACAACGGCAAAAGCCAGCATTGCAAGTCCTCAAACACCAGGCAGGTTGTGTGACTCACTGACTTGGTACAAGGGGACCTTGTGGTCCACAGGGACTGATGTCACCTGGCTCAGGGGCTTTTCTGTAGGAGGTGGTAGGCCAGCTCCCCCATTAGGGGTGAAACTGCGAGCCACCACTTTGAAAACAGTCACAGCTTCTTTAATAGTAAAGGGAAAGCAAAACCCTGCTCCAATTTCCAAGGTCATTCTGGAATCTATAACTGAAGTGTTAATTTGTCTCCCAACAGTGGAGTTATTGATATCTAATTGGCACTTCTGCTGCACGATTCTAGCTCAATGTCACAGGGACATAGGTACTTGAAAGGGCTTTATTAGGCCTAAACGCAAAATTTATGGACCTCCTTTTAGCAGTCAGCAAAAGCGTGGGATGAAAGCCCCTGAGATGAAGCGATGGTGACATCACAAAAGATGTAATTGTTAAATTAACAGTCACAGGCTGCAAGGGGGCTGAGCCCAGGCAAGTGTGGAGTTGCTGCATCTGAGTTTGGAGGTGTAGACATTATATTCTCTGGACTTTCCAGAAGAACTGGGAAGACAGACCCCTAAGTCTAACTGTAAAGGAAGTAAGAGCCAGTACTTCTCTTAGAGAGAAAGTTGGGGTTCAGCTCCCAGAATCCACCCTGGGTGCCTCACAACTTCTGATACCTTCAGCTTCCAGGGGATCTGACACCTTATTCTGCCCTCCACAAGCAGCTATGCTTACATGTACATCCTCAAACACAGACGTGCAGGAATGCACATAAATAAGAATAAAAACAGACACACTTAAGGAGCTTACAAACAGGGTCAGTGGAATGATAATAGCGCTAATCCATCTTCCAAGTTTACCACCCCTCACTCAGATTAGAGCTTGGAACAAGTAGAACCATTTTTACAGGTTTTCCTCAGGCCCTGCCTCCCATAGCACAGGGCTCCTCTGCCCCCCCTCCCTTTGTAGCCTGTGTCTATGAAGGGTGGGTGATAATAAATGATCAACAGGTGCCAGTAGGCATGACTGAGCTTCCACCTTTGGAGAGGAACATGGCCTTCTTATTCCCTTTTAGATTAGTACTAGAAAATTCCATACATGCGTGCAGTGTGTCTTGATCATGGCCCCTCACCGTGTCTCCCACTCCTTTTCTAACTGTCTTTCTCCCNCCGTCTTCCCTCCAAAGACCTTGAACCTCACCTGCACAGTGTTTGGGAACCCTGACCCTGAAGTGGTCTGGTTTAAGAACGACAAGGACATTGAGCTAAGCGAGCACTTCTCCGTGAAGGTGGAACAGTCCAAGTACGTCAGCCTGACCATTCAGGGGGTGACGGCCGAGGACTCGGGCAAGTACAGCATCAACGTGAAGAACAAATACGGAGGCGAGAAGATCGATGTCACGGTCAGCGTGTACAAACACGGGGAGAAGATCCCCGATATCTCACCTCCCCAACAGGCCAAACCCAAGCTCATCCCAGCCTCCACCTCGTCTGAGTGAGGGGATACGGTGTACCCTGGGCTGGAGCGATGGCAGGGACAGTTGGAAGTCTTAGGATGTTGTATGCACTGGGGAGATGTTGGTTCTGAGCGATAGCACATGTGGCGAGATGGGTGATTTGCACCCTGGGCGTTTGACTTTTGCGCCCTGTGATTACAGTTTTATGTGCGAAGGGAAAGGCAGTGTTTCTACAAGGCTGACAGACTTGGTTGATTCCAAGAGTAGAGGGCAGTGCAGAGTGAGTTGAGAGAGAGCAGCTGACATGTCCAGGGTCAAGGCCGTGTGGGGTGATGCTCAGATGGTTCTAGCGTGTGGTCTGGGCAGTCATTGCCATCCTGAGGGGATGGTGGGGCCTGCAGGACACATCTCTGGAAACCCTTTGGAGGCTCTGAGCATGTTACTTGGGTTGCCTTTTTTCCTCTTGCTTTAGGCTAATAAAAAAAATAAAAAGCATTTTTGCTGTGGTTTCTGTACCATCCCATCTACCTATGTGTTCCCATCTTGGCTCAATAAGTTTCTCCAGCTCTCATGCTTCTGTGGCGTGTGGACTACGGCTCTCCTGCAGCTCCATCCACTTATACAGGCGCAGAGGGGGACCCTCAGTGAAGAATCCTGATATGTGCATTCTGACAGGTTCTCAGACCGTCAATTTACAGACTTTTGTAGAGGAAAGCAAAATTTGTGTCTAGCATTGCTCTTCTCTAGGATACTAATTAATTAGGCTGGGATTCCCAGGGGAAGGATCCCCTCATTGAAAAGAGCATTGTAGTATTCTCTGAGGAAAAACTAAAGCCTGGCTGAGTGTGGACCTGCTGGGGTGAAGTTGAAAAACCACACAAGGTGAACACAGGCTTCCTGTATAAGGGGCCCAAGTTCTCAGCTATAAAAGACTTCACCTGCCAGTATCATAGTTGCTTTGTAGTATAAAGAGCTTTCTGGGTTAAGTACATTTTATCTCTTTGGGTCATTAAAATCTGTATTAGTTGATTTTATTGTTGCTGGAACCAAATACTTGACCAGAATAACACCAGGAAGAGAGGGTTCATTTCGGCTCACAGCTCCAGGGGACAGTCTGCTATGGAGAAGGGATGGCTTCAGGAATCTGGGGCATCTGGTCTCAGTGTGTGCACAGCCAGGAAGCAGAGAGATGAATGAATCCTGGTGTTCAACTCATTCTGTTTTCAATCAGTCTAGGACCTCAGCCTACATAAGAATGGTGCCTCCCATATTTAGGGTGGGTCTTCTCACCTTGGTTAACCGTATCCAGAAACTCCCTGTTGAGAGGACAGGTATTGGCACAAGACATCCCAAGACCAAGTTCTCAGAACAAAGGAGATTTACTTGCTCCAGAGGGACAAAGGACAGAGAATAAGACACAGGGACAGGAGAAAAGAGAAAAGGGGAAGTGAACAAGAGAGAGGGGGGAGGGTATTTGTCTAGGAGGGACAAAAGACTGCCTCTGGATAGAGAGAAGACAGATGTGGCCTATAGGCAAATGACAGTTTATAAGGTCAAAAGGATCTTGGATCACAGGATAAAATGTTAATTTTGATTGCACCTGTTAATTAGGGCAGCCAAAATGTGGCTTTTGATTGCTAGACTTCAATACTTGGATAGCTGAACCTTGGTAGTCAAACTCAAGGGGAGGAAGTGTCCATGGATAGCTGAACCTTGGTAGTCAAACTCAAGGGGAGGAAGTGTTCAAATAAATATATCTTGATGGCTAGCTTTAGTAACGTAATCTAAAGTATTTTTCCAAGGAAGAGGGAATGGGGAAGAAGGGCAAGACCTGCCAGCATCATTGTTTACCATGTTCAGGCTGGCTAGAGTCCCTTCACCTGTTGGGTGACGAAAACTTTCCTGGGGTGATGCAACACACATATCTACTCCCCCATCCCCATCAGATAGGGAGCCCATGACAAACCGAAGAGATACCACCAAAGTCCAACTTGGTGAACCAATGAGTTTTAATTGGCTTTACTTTCTGGAGTGTGGGTGAGGGATTAATTACAGGAGCAGAAATATCTCAAAGACAGCTGTATCATCAATGTCCACCCCAGCATGGGTGACAGCTCACAAAGCTGGGAATCTGAAGCACACTGCACAGCTTGTAGGTAGCTCAACAGGGTGGAGAGTGCCCTTTCCAGGTGCCTCAGTTGGTCTAAATGCCTTCCAGGAAGCTCAGCTGGTTTCTGCTTCTTCTAGGCAGCTGGTCTGGTCTGAGAGTCTTCTTCGCAGCTCAGCATCCTTCTATATGAGAGGGACTCTCAATTTTCATTGCTTACTCTGGCAGGGAGAGACCTAGTGAATCTGGTCAGTTTCAGGAACTTCCTGAAGCTATTTGAGTTGTTCACCTTCCTGGTTAGGGAGCTTCCTGCACGGTTGTATTGTTTCAATCTCTGGAAACTGTTACACAACACTCATTCACAGGCTTATCTCTGAGGCGGGTCTAGATCCTGTTGCATATTAAAGGTCACAAAGGCCAATCCTTTGAACATTTCCTCATAGTTTTTGTAGCCGATATTGGCAGTCCTGAAACTTCAGTTTATTTTGCTGCAGCATGGGAAGTGGTGGCAAGGACTTGGTTAGTCATTTGCCCTTTTGGGTCACATGGGCAGACAGCTGGGTTCATTTCCTCTTCCATTTCACGCACCTCGAGAACACCTTCAGGCTCTATTCCACGCAAGACCTTTACTTTATTAGGCAGAATTCACTGATTATCTAGTTTAGAAACTCATTTTCTTTTTATTTAGCAGCTGTGGCTCATAAAACAGAGTTGCGATTTATTATAAATTTTATTTTTATAGATTTTATTTTATTTTTAAATGTGTATGGGCGTGGCTTATGGCTCTATCTGTTGAAGGGACACTAGCTCACTTGAGCATGTGGCTCTGGCGGGCCTTGCTCTTCTCCCCCATTCCCTCTGTCTTGCTCAAAATCATTAGATGACATTTCCAAAGCTAGCCACCAAGCCGTATTCCCTTGTTCGGCCATTTCTTCCCCCTGAGACTGACAACCAAAGTCTAGCTATTAAAAGCCCCCTTGGGCTCACCTAATTAACATGCCCAATTAAAGCTAAACACCTTAGACTAACAAGGGGGTTCCCCCTTTACCCCTATAAACCGCCATTTGCCTGTGTGCCCCTACCCAGAGTCCTCTCTTCTCTATCCAGAGGCAGCCCTTCGTCCCTCCAGGACAAATACCCCTGACCCCTTTCTCCCATCCTATTCCCCTTCTCCCCCATCTCCTACCTTTTTTACCCCCTCATCCTAGCCCATTCTAACACAGACTTCCCCTTCTCTTCACAATTCCACCTGCAAGGCCATTTGCTGCTGTTTTTCTGTCTGAGTCAGAAAGCAGCCACGTTAACTTTTCTTTCCCACTTAATAACGGATCTTTTTGTGAAAGCCGGTGTTTGGGTGTGGGCTGTGCCTAACCTGGGGTCCAGGAGGAAGCCCCCACTGTGTGTGGGTCTCCTTCATCTGCACCACATACAAGAAGAGTGTGGCTGGCCTAAGCGTAAATCTGCAGCCCAAAGCTTGCTGTCAGCTCTGTCTCTGAAAGGGCCTGAGTGGGCGCCCAGCTCAAGCAGGAAGTGCAAGATACCGCATCTTCTGAAGAACCTAACACTGTCCTACCATGTTTGTGAGAATCTTTCCTCCCTCCATCCCTTCCTCCTCTCCTCTCTCCTTTTTTTTGCACAGGGGATGGAAGGGAGAGCACAGAGCACATAAATAAGCATTCTGCGGTCAGCCACACTACCAGCTCAATTTAGTGATTTAATTTTCATTCACTTTCTTAGGTTTGACCAGAATGACATTGTGTAAGATTAGAAAATGAGTTACATTCAGTTTGGGGAACAACATTTTGCCCTCAATGAGGTACTATCTGTTCTGTAGGTAGCCGTGAAAGCACCCAGTTTATGTTAGATGTATGCTGAATATTGAGATGTCCTTCAGGTAAGTTGGGGAAACTTAATGACTGTTCTCCAAAATCCCAGCTGTTTTCCAGAGTATTCACATGGGTTCCAGAAGTGTGCAGATAATGAACCACAACCTGTATCGTATACAGCACCAAGCGAGACCTCACCTCCAGTTTAGGGAAAGAAGGACCACTCTGCAGGGCTGCTGGGATGTTGCTCTCCGCTCACTCCTAGTGACAAGGGGGTCTCTTACAGCAAACACACACTCTTCTCTAGGAAATGTTTTAACCCAAGAGAGTCTACACATGAATGTTAATGACCTAGAAAATTAAAAACTGCAAATAGATTCAGAAATTAAATTTCGTAGAGTGCACATGAACCATAATGATGACCAAGCAGATGTCTGTGACAAGAAAGGATAGAGATGGTTCATCACTGGGAGAGGTTGCTTATAGAAGCCTTTAAAATAATTCCAATGATTCTTGACTTGAAGGTGTATTTATGTCCATGTCCACGGGGGAAGGGATTGGTAAGCGGAGGGCTGAGTCCTTCCCATCTTCTGGAGAATGCTTGTTGTCCACCAGGGTAAATATCAGTCAGGTAGAGTGTGTGCTGCACATGCCTGTGACAGGGACCATCCCCCCACCCCATCTCATCCCAGTATTGTACTCCTGAAATTTGACATTGAAATTTATGTCCTGCCAATGCTGAAGCATGCACGGGCAGCCCATATATGGCGGTTCTGTTGAACTTGTCCATATTGGGTTCCGCGGTCTAAGTTGATGAGGATGACTGACCAGGTCTCTTCCTCAAGAGGGCGCCAGATCTCATTACAGTTGGTTGTGAGCCACTACCATGTGGTTGCTGGGAATTGAACTCAGGACCTTTGGATGAGCAGGCAGTGCTCTTAACCACTGAGCCATGGGGCTGGAGACATTGTACTCCTGGGTCTCCTCCAAATAGGAACTCTGACAGCTGCTCTGAGTGCTGGGTGCAGGGAGGTGGGATGAAGGCAGGGCATCTGTAGCCGCTGCTAGTTCACCTTCACATCCGAGCGCCTGGGAAAGGCGCTTCTAAGAGAATGGAAATCAGCAGCTGCTGGTCAACAGCCATTGTTAATATTATTTTTTCTGTTGGATGGAGCCTTGGACAGCATCTTCCGATGTTGCTCCTTCTCCCAGGTGTGCACTTTAGGAAAATGGCCATTGCCAGTCCTTCCTCTGCCCTTTCACGAGGAGACCTCTCCTTAGGGGCCCTGACTGGCAACCAGCACCCAGGGCCAGCCCTTTGTACTGTCCTCGTCTCTAGTTTATGTGGGCAGGAGTCTAACTTCAGAAATTTCTAGTTGTTAGACTCTGTGGCCATCATACCAGCCAGCTCCTGAAGCCCCCCACCAAGGCTGGCTGTGAATGTTTACTTCATTCCTTAGGCATAAAACCCTGGCGAGTTTCATGTCAACTTTACACAAACGAGTCATCTGAGAGGAGGGACCCTCAATAGAGAAAAGGCCTCCAAAAGATCCGGCTGTAGCCATTTTCTTAATTAGTGATTCATGGGGGAGAGTCCATCACTGGTGTAGGAGGGCCTTCTGT
>LOJH01058706.1:0-12376 GCA_001685095.1 Ellobius talpinus
CAGGCTATAGAAACAAAGGGACTCCTGCCACCAGGACCCAGTGCCCAAACAGGCACTCTCTGACATTTCTAAAAGATGCAATCTCAGAACAAATTTTCTGGTCCTCTAGCTCTTAAAATCTTTCAATTTCTATCCCCTCTTATGCAATGATCTCTAAGGCTAATGTGTAGGAGTACTCTTATAGGTGTATCAGTTGGGACTGGGCTCCAGGCCCTGTATTTTGATTTCTTTTGCGTTTTCTATAATGTTCTCTGTTGCAAAGAGAAGTTTCCTTGTTGAAGATCAAGAACTACAAAGTGTGGAGGGGCAGACATAAAATTGTGTTGGGGGAATGCTTTTTTTTCAGAGATACCTCAGGTCCTCTAATAATCCTGGTATCTTTTCCAATGGAATTTGTCTTGCTCTAAAAAATAAAAATTCGTGAACATGAAAAAAAAGAACTACAGTTAGCTGTATATATAAGGATAAATAATTACTTAATAAATAATAAATAATAAATGTACTTAGGGATTATGCTGGTTTAGTAACCTTGTGGCTGTGTTTTCCCCTTCAAGATCTATGACTTTAGTAGTCCTGGGTAGTTGGATAGGTTTCTAGTACCAGGAATGCTATCTCTGTTTTTCAACAGGACTTAAGTACAATCAGACAGCTGTTGATCACCCCCAAGGAATGTGTAGCACCAATTCACTCTTAGAGTTGTCATGCTGAGTTGATCATTGTGTACATAGTTGGAATAGTTGGGTAGGACTCCTAGTTGCTTCCTTCCTTTGGACATTTGCATGGTGCCTCTGATACCATGAAAGCTAATTCTCAGAGAATTTTAGGTCTGTTATAGCTTTGGCACCTAAGTGACTGTATCCAAAGTGGATGGCGTCTTCAGCAATAGGGACTTACTTCCACCTCTGGGGTAAGCCAGGGTCATAGTAACAGCCTAGAATATTTTAGTAGTCAATTGGACAACCCTAGCCAACAACTGGAAAAAGGTCTTCTCATGCCTGGTGTCTACGTTCGTTAGCCTGTTACTCTTAGAAGAAGGATTGTTTGAACAAATGTGACATTTTTATTTAAACTGTTTATGTATGTGTATTACAGGTATTTTAGGTAGATAGATAATAGCTTGATTGCTTATAACTTTTTCAGACATCTTTATTATTATTATTTTACCCTTATTCATTCTTTTTTCTGTACTTATTTCTTACCACACTTCCTTATTAGAGCATCCATGCTATTCCAATTCCCCCTTAAAATCACTTGTAAACAGCCATTGCCTTCTTTATTGTTGCTCCCCAATCTATTCCATAATCATTCTTTTTACTGTCCTAGCTTTTGCAGAGACTCTAGGTTATATATTCATGTGTGAAGATTTAAAATTAGAAACCTCAAAAATGAAAGAATATGTGATATTTGTCTTTCTGGGTCTGGATTACCTCATTCAATATGACCTTTAATGGATTCATTTTTTATCTGCTAGGTTCATGATTTAACTTTTTTCCTTACAGATGATTAGTATTCCATAATAGATATGTATCACATTTTTATTATCCATTTGTCAGATGAAAGAAATTTAGGTTGTTTCCATTCCCTAGCTATGAGCATGGCTGAGTAATATCTGTGGAGTAGAATGTTGACCTCATTGGGCATATGCAGAGGAATGGAAGAGCTGAGTCATATGGTTTATATTTATTTTTAGCAGTTTGATAATTCTCTACACTAATTTCCAGAGTGGCTGGACCAGTTTGAAATCCTACTAAAAGTGAATTAGGGATACTGTTTCACCCACATTCAGCATTTGTTGGTGATCATTCTATTGAACTTTACCTTTCAGATTGGAGTAAGATGAAATCTCAGAGATATTTTGATTTGCACACTGTCTTTATCTCTTTATTCAGAGGTTTCAAGTTTTCATTGTAAACTTACTTCATCCTTTTGGTCAGTTTTATTTCTGAATTTCTTTTCTTTGAGGCTATTGTGAATGGAAGTGTGTGTATGATCTCTTTACCGCTGTGTTGGCTGTTGGTACATAGAAAAGTTATTGATTAATATATGTTGCTTCTGTATCCTGACACACTGTTGAATTTATTACTTGGGAATCACTTATTTATAATAACATGCCATTTATGAATAAGAATATTTTTTCCTATTTATGTGCTCTTAATTTTTTTCTAATAACATTGTTCCAACTCAATGCACAATATTGAAAGAAAAAGTGGATAGTAAACAACCCTGTTTCATCCCTGGTTTGTGTGGAATTACTTCCAGTTCTTCTCCATTTATAATGATATACGTTGTGGGTTTTTTATATATTCCATTATTTTGTTTAGCTAGGTTTGCCCTAGTCCTACTCTTTGTTAGAATTTTATCATGAAAAGAGTTTAGATTTTGTCAAAGATTTCTTCTATATATATTGAATTAATCATATTTTTTGTCATTAAGTCCATTTACATGGCTTATTACACATAATGATTTGTGTTTGTTGAACCATTCCTACATTTCAAAAGCAAAGCTATATATGTCTTGGTGAATAATATTTATATGTATGTCTGCATGTGGTTTGCAACTATTTTATTGAAATTATATTTATCTATGTTCATTCAGGATATTAGCCAAATTTTCTTTGCTTCTCTTTTGTTGCTTCCCTTGTTTGAGTATTAGAATAATCTAGAATTCAAAGAAAGATTTAGAAATCATGTTTCTGTTTATCCCTTTATTTATGAATAGTTTAAAATGAACAGATCTAGAGATTTTTGTTGGATTATTGGATTTTTCAATTCCATCTCCATTTTGACTTGAATCCCCTTAAATGTTTCTATTTCATTAATTCCATTTTAAAACTCTGCATTGTCTTTATTATTTCCATCACACATCTTTGTTTTCTTGAATGTCACTCAGGCATTTATTCTTTGTAAGTTATTTCTTTAAGTTCATTGAACTGTTTTCTTTGTGTCTTCTTTAAACTCCTTGACTTCCTTTGTAGAGTTTATTATTGTCCTTTTAAATTCTATATATTGCATTTCAGCTTGGTATGGTAATTCTCATTGACAAACATTTCTATAGGTCTGATGGGTTTTAAGGATGAGATACTGCCTTGATCTTTTGTAATATTCATTATTTTCTTTTTGTGTGATGAAACCTTGGCATCTGGGTTTCTTTTATTAGTACTGTGCCTAAAAAAGACAGAGCAGGTTGAAAGAGAAAAGAAGACTTAAGGATGGAGAGGTTGGCTATGAGTTAGGTAGAATTAAAGCACATGGCCACAGAGGACTGGGATCATGTGCAGGATGTGAATCCTGGTCCAAGACAAAAGTTTGGGGGTAGATCTGGGCTTTGTGGAGGATGTGTGGAGAGGAGAATCAGGTGGACTCACCTGGCTAGAATGAGGAAAAGGCTAAGCAGATTTGGGTAGAGAGTTTAGATATGGCATGAGAGAGGCCTGTGGGTTTTGGATAGATATTGAAGTTCTTAGCAGAAGCCTAATAGTTTGTTTATAGCAGTGTTAAGCAGGGCTGATCAGACTTGACTGAATCACTAGATGTGGATTCTGAGCTAGATCTTGGATGTTGGGGAGGGCATGTGGAAGGAAGGATCAGACTCACACAGCTAGACCCTATAGAATGTTCAGGATCTGGCTGGCTGGAGATGTTGTATGGAGGATCTAGAAATTATTATTAAACAGATAAATTGAGTTGTAAAATAGGTTCCTTATATATAAATCTGGAGTTCATAGAATAGGTGCGTCTTGAATTTTTAGAAACTGTGCGTAAGAATATGACATACTTCAAGTATGTGTTCTCCTTTTCTTCATAGTACTTTTAATATTGAGGCTCATTATGATATTTATGCATATGTATCATCATATTTTATTATCAAATTTCTTCTTAACCTCATCTCTCTTAAATTATTCTTGCTAGTACTTAAAACATGTAAATCATTTGGTCATCAGCATTCATTTTATTTTCAGAGAATAATTCTGTAAAGTCATGTTTTTCCTCTCCATAACTAAATTACAACCTAAAAATCCCAGCTTTTTCTGTAAGGAACACGTTACGTTTAAAAATCCTGTCATAGATAGTTTAATAATTCTTTTGTTTCACAAGAATAGTGACATATTCAACTTATTTTAAGTAATGGAAAATTGTAAGGACTTGTGGAGATGTAAAACAACATAATATCTAGTGAGTTATTCAGCATTGATGATGACTGTGATATGAATGGTTTCTGGTCTTGTATTCTACAATGTCATGATTCTGTTTCTATTTCTACTAGTCTTGATTTTATTGTGTAAATGATTTTCCATATGTCTTATATTCAAACAACCCAAAAATAGGTTCCCAGTGGTTTGGAATTGAGAATATGTGGATTAAGTAAAGTTCTACTCCTGAAGGGATATATCAGTTTCCAAAAACAGCATATGAGTGTCTGTCTTTGCTTCAAGTGGCTCAAATTCTAGATCTAATTAGCTGTGGCTTTGTTGCCAAGATCTCATAGAAATAGGCTATGGTGAAAGATTTCTGGCTGCCTTTCTACAAAGGAGGCAGATAAGAAACCTTCATAGAAAATCCTAGCTATGAAAAAATCATCACTAAAATGACATTTTTATTGGAATAGACATTTTACTTATTAAACATCTATGTCATTATACCAATTTCTGTACATGTGTCTCACTTATCATCTGTTCCTTGACTTCATATTCCTTTGTATTTTCTTTTAATTATATTTAATATAGACTTTAAATATGGTTCAGGTGTTTTGATCTGGTTATTAAACTTTCTAATTTGAAGTTTACTTAAGAATTTTCTCTCTCATAACCCTCCTAGTTTCTCATCATCTTTGTCTTTAGAATTAGGTAATTATGTCCAGTGATATTATTTCATCTAAAAGTTTTCTTAATTTGAGTGTTTTAAGGTAGCTTTTTAAATTTATTTTGGCATTTGATATTTTATTTAAGGGGAGTTATTTTTTAAGATAGCACCATATATTGTAACAGATAACTCCTAAACTATTTAATGGCTCAAACATGGTATAAGTTTCTTTAATATTGCTCAAACATGTGATATAATTGATATCACTGAAGTAATATTGGCAGAGACCACTTGTTTGTTTCTCAGTCACTCTGACTCGAAATAATCACTCAGAAACTATATTATTTGCAATATTGTTTGGCCAATAATTTATGCATTTTTTCTGGCTAACTCTTATATCTTAAATTAACACATTTCTATTTTATATTTTACCACAAGGGTTGTAGTCTACTGGCAAGGTTCTAACTGGCAACTTGCATCTTTCTCCTCTGGTGGCTACATGGTGTCTCACTGACTCCTCCTACTTTCTCCCAACATTCAGTTTAGTTTTCCTGCCTAGCTATATTCTGCCCTATCACAGGCCAAAGCAACTTCTTTATTCATTAACCAATGAAAGCAACACATATAGAGAAGGACTTCCCACACCAAAGTGATCATTTATTCCTAAAATTCTTTTTATTTAGATCTTCCATATTCAGTTCATAATTTTCTAAGTTATTGTGATAATCTCAACAAACCCAATCGAAAGAATATATTAGCAAGAGGGCTGGATGTAGTATAAACCACTAGCATACA
This sequence comes from Ellobius talpinus, assembly GCA_001685095.1. Taxonomy (NCBI): domain Eukaryota; kingdom Metazoa; phylum Chordata; class Mammalia; order Rodentia; family Cricetidae; genus Ellobius; species Ellobius talpinus. The sequence continues at coordinate 5,595 of LOJH01058706.1, forward strand.
CATTGTTTTAGGGAGGGAGCAGTCTTCTGAACACAATGAACTGAGAAATAAACTTGAATATGCACCCAGGAAGAAGGAATGAACTTTGGTGGGTAGCTGTCTACATTTTTCCATACAGCTTAATTTTGTATTCCTAAAAGGTGTTAAAAATAATTGCATAGTTTTGTGAACAATGGGATTTATTTTGGATCTCACAGATGTTTCAGACATTTATTTTGAAAATGTTTGAAAAGTTTTTTCAGATTGCCTGGCAATAGTTGCATCAAATTGCTGTTTTACAAGAAAGTTATTTTTGGTAACAATAAGAACACTAATTTCCATGGCACCAATGGAATGCTAAAAGTAAAATGCTGTGGATCCCGAATGGCTGCAATGGACAGCAGGCCATGAGTCCAAGCCACAGGTCCCTGAGCAGGAGCAGGAGGCAGACCCCAAAGCAGCCAGTTCCAGGCAGGGACAGCACAGGAGACCATGCTGCAGGTCTCCATAGGTGGCTGGTCCCGGGCAGCAGGCAAGAGACAGATGGATCACAATGCAGAGTGAGGTTGGATATTTATTTAGTGGGTTATGCAAGGGAAGAGAGAGATGGAGAGCAGAGGTGGGGGAAGGGAAGAGAGAGAGAGAAGGGAGAGAGAGAAGCTGCCTCTTTGAGATGGAGAGAGAAAAGGAAAAGACTCAGCCTGCAAGCAGGAAGGAAGATCTGCCTGTCTCATCAGACAGGGGAGGGAATGGGCATGCCTTGTCTTGTAAAAAGACAGAACAATCCATTACACACATGTTGAAGGCACTCTGCGGTGATAAAACCCTTACTACAATCAGTTCAATCTCAGAAGTTAAGTATCAATATAATTACTCCAAGCAATTTTGTATGTTTTGTCATTCAGAATTGCATAATTGCTCCTTAACGAATGAAATTTTAGAGATTTAATAAGTGTGACTGTTAAAAGATAGCTATTGAAGCATCATTAATGATACCAAAAATCCAAAAATTATAAAAAAGTAGTATGTTTAATGTCATACTGTAACTAAAATAAAACATACAGAAATGTTCATGAGATCAGTAGGGCACAGATTGCAAACATATTAAAGCAAACAATTGAAATGTTAGAAAACCTGTACAAATGCTAAATAGTGGTTATGGTTGAATGGTAAAATGTCTGTCTTTTTGCTTTAGTTATATATTTTTAAAAATCTCTTATTTAATTATATAAAAAATCAATCATTGTGGTACTCCCTAAATCATGTCATTAAAAAAGAGTCAGGTAAGAGTATGCTTCCTTTGAGTCTACTATCTACCAAACATTTTTGTTATTAATTAGCCTTTCTAATTATATCTTTTCTTTCATTTAGTTAAAGGTTTCATATTAGTTCTTCTTCTATGAGTGGTCAAGATCAAAGTAAAATTAGTTGGAGCAAGGAGGGTCATTTCTACAGTATTACATTTAAACAGAGAAATAATCTTGGAGTCCCTACTATAGTTAGATGTTGGCAGCATAGGATGAGAATTGAAGGGAAGTAGAAGTATCATTAAAAACAACACAGGCTTACCCAAACTGGATTCCTTGAAGAGAAACTTGATCCCCTTAACTGAAAAAAAAGTCCAGAACTGGCAGGGAATGCAGGGAGGGTGATGTCCTGAGGAGTTGGGGAGTCATTTGATAACTAGGATGAATTGAAAGCTCTACCTCTACTGGGTTCTCCTCAGTCCCTCCATTCTAGCATGAAGTGAATAACCTGTGATATCCAAGGGCTAATCTGGCACTGCTACATGCTCCAGACTGGAAGTGAATCACAATTGTTTGCCCTCCAAGGAGGTGACAGCACTGCCACTTAGTTTTTATGCCAGTGTGCCGTGTTTCTTAACCTCCTCACAGAAAATGCTTATAATTCATACTTGATCATTGTCAGTTTCTTCTTGAGAGAGTCCTTGGAACTAGCAAAAATAATTTTGCTCTTAAGGGGTTCACTCTCAGGGTCCCAGAAAATGAACCCCATGTCCTCCTTCTTGCTCTTCTTGACCTCATAGGTTCTATAGTGGAGAGCATAGTGGCAGTCCTTGTCTGTCTGTATCCTGACAAAGATGGTGTAGAGTTGTTCACAGTTTGCCCCATGACTTCTTTCATGGTCTCCTTGCCCTTCTCTGGGATGCTGTTCTTTTCTTCCTTCAGGCAGACAACCACTACCTATTTGCTTTCTTTACTTTTTGTGTCATTAAGTTCTTGCATACCTTTATGACACTGGACACCTGGATGATAACATCAGACACAGCCTTACTAGAGACCATGTTTCTAGAAACGAGAGACAGAACAGCCAGGGAAGAACTGAGCCATCACAGCTGTTGCCAAAACATTTTAAAATACTAGAAAAACTTATGTCAAAAATTAGTAGTGTTTCACTCTATATGTGGCAACCATTAGTAAGCTTTTCTTTGTATTTATGTTTATAATTTTTCAATTAAAAATTTAAAACTACAAACTTTACAGTCACTCAAAATTAACCTCAAATACTAGCTGTGACACACCAAGTATTAGCATTATGAATTTGAATAAAATAATAAAATCTCAGCATTCTTACTTCCCCCAATAATAGAAGATCTGTGATAAATACTCAGTATTTTTATAACATTATATTAGATAATCTGTCACATTGTGATTTCATTCAATAAATTTTGTTTAAAAAGTTTAGCACTCTGTACTCTATAAATTTTCCTCAATGAAAATGCATTTCTTGAATAATTACAAAAAGTGTCTAAATCTTCAATACATTAAAATATTCCATTATATGATGGCCCTGAGCACAGTGAACACTAAATGATGCTGACAAATGGGACTGGGTATTTATTTGCATAGACATTAATTGCAGATGCCTTTCAAGTTGTCCTCATCAGTTTTACACAGCAACTGAATGCAACCATAGACATATTGGCCTTTCACAAAAACAAAAACAAAAACTTTAAGTGAGGTAATTTCTGGCTTCCTCTGCAGAGATTTTAGGTTGACATCTACCTGAAAAATTAATAACTCCATTCATTACATACTCCCAAGACCAGACCTTCCTCCCACTGTGAGTTAAACCAATGTCAAACTCTATAAATACAAAACAGAGACCTAACAGTATATGTAATACATACAATGAGGCCAATCTAATCTGAAAAAAATCAGGAGAAATCAGAAGCATTTTATAGAATTGACACAATTTAAGCAGTGGTTAGGAATTAATTTTATGCAGTTCTGATATTTTCCTAGGGTAAGACTTCATTATAGCTTGCATTGAATATTGCTCCAATCTTCAAAAAAAATCTCCAAAAGATCTCTATACTATTTTCTCATGTCTCATATATTCTTTCCCCCCAGAATGTTCTCTGTAGAATATTCACTGAGCTTATGAAAGGATTCCTCCTTTAATTTTTAATTTTTATTTTTCATTCATTTTACATATCAACTACTGTTCCCCCTTCCTCCCCTCTTCCTGCTTCCCCCACCTTCTCGAAACCCCCCATTGTACTCAGAGAAGGTAAGATTTCCCATGGGTAGTAAAAAAGCCTGACATCAAGTTAAGGCAGGACCAAGTCCCTCTCCCCTGCATCAAGGCTGAGAAAGATATCCCAACATGTTCTTATTCTCCATTCCCTCCCCTCTTTCCCACTCCCACTCCTAGTTTACCCAAGAGAACTTATTTATTTTCTCTTCCTAAGGCAATCCATGTGTGTCCCTTTTAGCATCCTCCTTGTTACCTAGCTTTTCTCAGGCTGTGGATTGTAGCCTGGTTATCCTTTGTTTTATATTTAATATCTACTTATGAGATATCTATCATCAACTAGTTAAGCAGTTATTAGACATACTAGAATGAATAAATAAGCAAATGTGCTAATGACCAAATCTGTTATTTCCCCATTTTCATATATGATACCTTTGAAGAACACAGAAGAGGAATACTTGGTTATGGACATTGAGCAATGCAGTGACAAATATAAAAGTAGAACCAAGGATTCCTGATTCTCAGGCTGTTGTCTTAATTATGCACTATTTTCCTAGAATGGCCATAGAAACACTTACCAAGTAAAAGAAAACACCTGCCATACCCATAACACCTAGCAATGCACCTAGGAAAATAATTACAGATTTTCCTTAGTTTCATGAGTTTTATCTGGAGCGTCTAACTTTTTCCACTCCTGTAATTTAAAACTTCCACTTTCAGGAAAGTCATAACGAGTTCTCTTTTATTTAGTATATCATATCTGCAATGGCAAATTTCTATGCTAAACCTTTACTTGTGATATTTAATTTAATTTTATCAACTTTAAAATGTAAATGTCACTGCCTTTCTCATTTTTGAAGATGAGATAATAAACCCATAAGTAAAATGACATACTACAATTAATACATTAAAAAGTCACAAAGTTAGAATTTTATATTAGATCTCACTCCACAATGTGTGATAGAATCCTCAATAGAAAGCCTTTTATTTCTATCCTTTTCCCCATCTCTGAGTTATTTAACTATCTTTATCATGTCCTTAGACAAACACACACACACACATCACACCACACACACACCCATGCACGCACACATGCACGAACGTGTGTGCGCTCACACACACACATCACACCACACACACACACACCACACACACACATCACACCACACACACACACAGAAGACTCTTAGGAGACAGGAACTAGGAAAATGAGAAATAATAACACTATTTACATTTGCTCCTTACAACAAAAAAATTGATAGAGACAACTTTAGAGTTTAAAATTAAATTTTATTTTCCTATTAAACAAAACCAACTTAAAATACACATTTACACAGGTTACCTGAAAAGCAAAAAATTTCTAAGTATCAAATTCTTTGATATTATTGAAATGTTATGGTATCACAGAAATCACATGAGTGATTTTTGTACACCTTTCTTTAGTTCCTTTCCCTAATCGAATGCTACATAGATAAATCAAGGTAAAGGGTAAATGCTTTCACATAAGAATATGAGACATTTGTATCCAAAGAAGTGTAATGCAGGCAATGTTGTTCAGTGGTAAAGTGGGAAAACATGAAAACTGCAAAGAACACAATCATTGGCTTATATCTGACATGGAATATGTTTGAATTTTCAATGCCATCATTCTCTTTTCTGTAGGTACTGTCTTCTTCCAATAATGTAGCTACTGGAATAAGAAATTGTGTGTTGGGGGCATGTGGGGAATCTTTGTATTCCAAAGATAGTAAAACTGGATCACAGTATAAAAGATCCTAGTAATTTATTGTATGTCTTTATATATTCAACTTTCCCCAGTAAGCCTTTCACCCACTCAAGCTGACCTAGATGATCTGATTTTGCAACTATTTCTGATTGCTACTATAGCAAATTGTCACAGATAAAGTGACTTAAAACAAAATAAAGCAAAAAATGTTGTTTTTCAGTTTACAAATTATATGTATGGTGTAGGAGGTCCTTCTTTTTATGTGTTGCTTGTATTGGTTAATGAATAAAGAAACTGCCTTGGCCTGATAGGGGCAGAACTTAGGTAGGCAGAGAAGACAGAACTGAATTCTGGGAGGAAGAAAGCAGAGTCAGAGTCAGACACCATGGATCTGCCAGAAGCAGATTTCCCAAATCTTTCCCAGTAAGCCACTGCCATGTGGCAATACATAGATTAAGAGAAATGGGTTAAACTGAGATGTAAGAGTTAGCCAATAAGAAGTTAGATCTAATGGACCAAGCAGTGTTTTAATTAATACAGTTTCTATGTGATTATTTTGGGTGTAAGCTAGCNAGGTAGGCAGAGAAGACAGAACTGAATTCTGGGAGGAAGAAAGCAGAGTCAGAGTCAGACACCATGGATCTGCCAGAAGCAGATTTCCCAAATCTTTCCCAGTAAGCCACTGCCATGTGGCAATACATAGATTAAGAGAAATGGGTTAAACTGAGATGTAAGAGTTAGCCAATAAGAAGTTAGATCTAATGGACCAAGCAGTGTTTTAATTAATACAGTTTCTATGTGATTATTTTGGGTGTAAGCTAGCTGGGCAGCTGGAACGAACAAGCAGCCCACTCCTGTAAGAGTATGTGTGACTTGAATCACTTTGCAACCAAATTAAGGTGTTTACCTTCTAGAAATGCTAAGAGAAGATTCAGTTTCTTTGCTTGTTCTGACTTCAAGAAGTCATCTGTATTTCTTAACTTGTTTATTCTCTTCCTTCCGTCTTCAAAGAAAAATAGTATAGTGGGTTTTTTGTAATTTATACACTGAAATCTGGACACTTGTATTTAAAGTAGTACTGCCCAAGAAGTCATGAATAAACATCTTAATTAATTATTCACTTCCTCACCCAACTCCTCTTAGAGTATCTTCCTGGCTTTCCACATGACTTTGTATCCTTTTTTTATTCACATATCAAGTACAGTTTGGGCTAGCAATATATTCTTGAACGTGTGATGTTCCAATGAAACATGGTCAGCATGCTAGGGGCTATACTCATTATTTTTAACTTTCTTTTACTTTCTCTTTGTGTCTTTCACACAAAGAGAAAAAAGAGGGGGAAGGAAGAAGGTGAAAATCTCATCATAGGAGATGCAGTGCATCACAGTGAGTCACATAGGAAACCCCTTTGTCCATACATTTTTACATGTAACAATTAATCAAAATAATCATTCCTCTGTTTTGAGTCCCCTGGTCTCTATTATACCATTGATGCTGGAGTGCAAGCAGAAGTAAAAGAGTCCATGATTGAGGGGCATCTGGGTTTTTTCCAGGTTCTGGCTATTACAAACAATGCTGC
>LOJH01058711.1:0-11368 GCA_001685095.1 Ellobius talpinus
ATATATAGAGAGAGAGAGAGAGAGAGAGAGAGAGCGAGAGAGAGAGAGAGCGAGCAAGAGAAAGAGTGAGAGCACACATGCATGCTCAGGGAAGCATCCTTTTCTGCCTTGCTTTTTTTAGGAGGGGGACAAAGGCAGAGTCTCTCAATGAACCTGGAGTCTGGTTTTATTCTGTCTGTTGGGGACTTTTCCACTAGGTTGAAAGCCAGCAAACCCAGACAGCCCCGTCTCTGCCCGCCCCCTGGCTCTGCCCGCCCCCTGGCTCTGCCCACCTCCGTGCTGGGGTTACTTGAGATTATGCCCAGCATCTATGTGGTGCTGGGATCTGCTCGTGGTCCTTATGTTTGTGCAGTAAGTGTGCTGGTAATGAGCCATCCTTCCAGCCCTTTCCTCTCTTTAATGGGAACCATCTGAATTACCCTCAAAAGAGTAACATTCCTAAACTATCTGGGATGGTCTGATGATCTTTATTTAATCTGTCTCTTCTAAGTTTCAACTCTTACATGGTGCCCATAGTTGTAAAATATTTTCTAATCAGCATTCCATCTGGACTGATTTAGATACATTAGTGAATTTTGCTAAATGACCCTACTTTTTACTGAGCATTTATGTGAATCCAATTGCTCAACAAACAGTGAATTCTAATTGTGAACAATGCACGGACCGCTCATCCCTCAGGTCATGAAGATCGTTGGCACCAACGTGACATATCCGGCTTTTCCTTCAAGGCTTCCATGGCTCAAAACAATTGAGAGAGTGACCATTCAGTTCCGATATAACACCAAAAAACACACCGGACACAAAGGAATTCAAGTTTGCCTTTGTTCTCATTTGGGCTTTTGCATCTGTAAATGAGGCTTTCTCTCATCCGTAGGACTCCAGGACGTCTGCTTCTCTTCCATGCCAGAAGACAGACGTCTCCTTCTGTGGTGGTTTGAATGAGAATGGCTCATATATTTGAAAGTTTAGTTCCCAGTTGGGGGACTGTCAGGAAAGACTAGGAGGCGTGGCCTTGTTGGATGGGGCGTGGCCTGTCCCTGGGCATGGCCATGCACACTCTCTGTCTCCTGGTGATTATAGATAAGATGTTAAGCTCTCAGCTATGGCTCCAGTGCCACACCCGCCTGTCTGCTGCCATGCTCGCCACCAGACGGTCATGGATCAACGGGGAATGTCACAAATACCACTGAAAATCAAAGCTTAAAAAACCTGACAGGTTTCCTTGCTGCAGCCCTTTCTGTGGATTTCCCTACCTGCAGTTCCACACGTAAAACAAAGCAGCCACGGGCAGCAGCATTTTCCAGGTGTTTTTAATCACAAAATTCGCTTTGACTTTTACCCATCCTCTGAAATAAGAGTTCCATAAAATACATTTGGGGAAATGTTAAAGCAAAAACTGTGACCTTAAGGGTCGGTGCATTCCATTCCACTTGCTTACATGTGTGTTGACATACACAAAGCCAGAAATAGGAACCACGAAGAGCAGTCCAATGCACATCTAAAAATAAATGTATAGAGAACTTAAACAACAGGGATGGGTCTCTGCTGGCTGCCTATCATGTGCTCTACAAAAGCATAATTCAGATGTTTTATGCCGTGTTTAATGGCACACAGGTTATGTGACATCAGTGGAATACTTGGCTTTTGTTCAGCTGCTTCAAAATAAGAGTCAAGAGACCCCCTATACAGTCGCAGGACAATAGACAGTATCTGTAACCAGTCAAGACTCACACGGGGAGAAAGGCCACCATGGTTGAGTCTGAACGGACAGATATATGAGAGGACACAAGGTGCTAGGACTCAAGGCAAACCTGTGTGTTCATGGGCTTTGTTTCACGAGGGCCCTCTAGGGGTGCAGGAGAGGTGAGGGGGGGAACTGAACATAAGCAAATAGAATCGAAAGCCCTGGGGAGGGAGAAGAGCTGTCTAGGCTCCTATAAACCCAAGGGGCTCCAGCTGTGGTACCTGGTCTGTTCCAGCAGCACAAACCTTGACTGACTCCGCAGCCTGCTGGCTTCACAAAGGCCCCAGAGCACAGCAGGTAGTGGGGAGGGGATTCCAGACCTGCCCAGAGGAGGAGACTACTGCAGGGAGCCAGGATCAATGGACACACTCAGAATGGATGGCAGCCTGCCAGCCAGCTGCTTCAGCAGTGTAGGGAAAACCCAGATATCCCCATGGGAGAAGGGCACCATCTCCTCAGCTTTAAAACAGGCAGTTTGTGTTATTAAAAGGTCACAGTGTTTTAAAGATATCTCCTCCCACAAGTGCTAAAATGTCCTCATTGCAAAGACCTTCTAGAGAATGTCCATGAGGCACCTGAAGAGCTGGGAAGGAACAGCACAGCAACGCCTCAGCTCTCACAATGGGACTACAGTACTGCTGGACACCAAGGGGTGCACGTGGTGGCTAGCAAAGGGGTCTGAGCAAGAAGCCTGTCACAAGCATGACGTGGTGGCCTTATAAGCAATCTCATAACCAAATGTCAGGAGAGAATATATATATATATATATATATATATATATAATAGTAGCAGGGAATATTCTCTGCAGGAATCAATAATATGAAGTGGAAGAAGTCTGGGGCAAGGAGAGGAAGGAGCTAGTGGCAACGCTACTTGAAATAAGCTCTCACTATAACAATAATAGTCACTATGTGAACGCTGAAGAGAAACATTAGCAGAGGGGAGCAGCAAGCACTCAGAACTTCAGTTTCTGCCACTAAAATAATGCTCTGCACATCCTGGACATTTTAGTATAATTCCATATGCCAGGAATATATCTATTATTTCTAAACAAATGACATCAAGCCTATAACTTTATAACTAGATATTGGAGACTTCTTTTCTTTTCTAACATTTGGCCTCCCATCTGTCCAGACAAGGAGTGCACCCTGGCCTGGACCAGGCTGTGATTCAGCCTCAGGCTTCTTGGCATGTGACCCTTGGGCAGCTTTGCTTGGCTCTGGTTTCCACGCAGGCAGCGAAGACTTCCCTCCCCACCCAAGTTTCTGACAGAGTGAAACAAAATGATGCATCTAAAGCACTTGGCAAACACCTGAGAGGATGCCTGGGTGCTCAGTGTGAAGTCCTATTATTATGCTAAGTAACCCGCTCCTTGTCGGACATGCAGGTTATTTCCAGCCAGGCATTCTACCCACGGGGCCATGTTTACTTGTAATTTTTACTTTGAACTTGTTATGGACTTGAGGACTTGGCACGCAGTACAGAAGTTCCCTGTACCCAGCTCCTTCCCATGGTAACATTCTACTTACTAACCACAGTACTATATAACCCCAGGACAGGGATGTTAGGGTAACAGAATGTGCTCAGATTTCTTCAGGCTTCCATGCACTCAGCTGTACATATGTGTATGGCTATAGGTCAATGCAATCTTATCACATTGGCAAAGTCCTATAACCATGGCCTCAGTTGAATGCAGAACTGCCCATCTCCACGACGGTCCCTTTATAATTACATCCACGCTACTCATCCTCCACCCTGTCCCTAAACTCTGGCATCTACTAATGTCTTCTTTCACTTTATGCCATTTTCAAAGTGAAGCCACAGAGGTCATAGAAATCAGCTATTTTATTTCCACTAACGTCCTCGAACTCTGTCTAGGTAGCTGTGGATATCAATGGTTTGTTCCACTTATTGCTGAGTAGTATTCAGCTGCATGGGTACCACCATTTATTTAATTGTTCATTGAGTTGCTTCTAGTAATTGGCCAATACAAATAAATCTGCTCATAATATTTGCTTTTGTGGGGCTAACACGGAGGCTCAACCACTGAGCCACAGCCCAGGTGTCCCCGTAACCGCTTTCACTTCTCTGGGTTAAATGCTCAGGAGCACTGGTGTCGGGTTTTATGCAAGGTATGTGTTGATATACAGCACTGCTAGGGTACTTTCCAGAATGCAGCACCATCTTCCACAGTCACCAGTCATGGAGGAGAGAGAGTCATGACTCCATCGAGAGACTTCCTTCCCTCAAACAGTGTGCAGGGAGGCCTTGGTGCAGCGCCATTTGCATTTCTGTCATGGCCAACAATGTCAAAGACATATTTCTATGTTTTGCTTGAGGGATAATGCCAGAGTAGGTATCTTCACATAGATACATGCTAATTCCTACAAATATTCTTCAAAGGGGAATTGTTCAGTAGGGATTGAAAATAGGTTGATTAAAAGCTATATTAATCCCCAAAGTACCAATTCATATTCCACTACCAGCACATGTATGCTCAGACTGTAAAGCACGGCAGGCCTACCGTGACACATTCTCTAATACATGCTAGCCCATCCTTAGATGCTTAAACACCTGTACACGTCAAACCCAGAGTACAGGTAAGGCTGTCGTGTTTTGTTTAGGGGGTAACAAGGACAAAAGTCTATGTTCAAGACAGATGCGACCTTTAAGAACATTCTCCATCTTCAGTTGGCTGGATCCTTGGGTTCTGCCAGCTAGATCCCAAACCCTCACTGTCTCTTCCAAGAGGTCATAAAGAATATCTTTGCAACAACATCTACACTACCGAAGAAACAAACAAAAAGGAGGCTTATGAATCTCTTATCGGAGCAGGAAACGAACCAACAGAGACAGCTTCTGTAAGGATGCCCCAGGTTCAGTCATGCACGGGACATGTGAACTAGAACTCCCAAGGGGAAGCTGTGCCTGCAGAGACAGACAGGCTGGTCAGAAATGCCCTAAGTGGAGAGACTGGAGAGCAGTGCTGCGGGTCCAGAGGCAAAGAGCCCTGACTTGGGATAACTCTAGCCCTCTTGAACCTTTGTGTCAGATAACACCTTGTTACTAATAGACTAAAAAACAACAAACAAAAAAAACCTTTTAGAATTAATTAACTTAACAGGGAATTTGGGGTCACCTAGATCTGTGTTCCTGAGCCATGGTCACTCAGAATTGGCTACAAAATAAACTATCTATTATTCCCTTAAAGATGATAGCCATAGTTCTGTGTTGACAGATGTTTCCATCAAATGTTAGAAAGAAGGAAAACTCATTTACCTTTATGGGCGACATGGCACAGGTCCTCCTGCATCTTAGAGAACTCGGATGAGGCTTCAGAACCATCGGAGTAAGACTTCTCTTCGCCCAGATCCAATGTTGACAAATTAGGATTGGAAGAGTGTAGTCTCACTGGGCCAGAAAAAGGTTTAGGGACCTAAAGTGACAGCAAAGGGAGAGGTTTCTATTCAGACTAGAGCCCCCATGACTGGAACTGATTAAGGAGGCATCTTAGAGGTGCATCTTCCCACCAAGGGATAATCTCAAAGAAAAATGAAAGCAAACCCAGGAGGATGGTCTCCACGCCCCTTGTATCAGATACTACAGTGGGCAGGAAATCATCTGCTGTCTCGGAAATGATGGAAGCTTTAAAGCCATAGGTTGAAGTGACAGCAAATGTCCCCACATGACTAGGCTGTCAGAGCAAATCAGCTCCAGATAATTGTCTTTACTTGCACCTGGAGCTTCTAGAAAACAAACCCTCGGCTCATATTTGCACGTGCAATGTTCTTTACTCCGAAAGCATCCAAGTTCAACCGTGGAAGGGACGCTGAGAGCTTGAAGAAAAATGGCAGAAGGGTCTGTAGGACAGAGGATCAAGCCTGAGGACTCTAGGAGAAGATAGGCCCACTCTGAAGGATGAGAGCAACAAAGGTAGATCAGAGTATTGGGTCACAGCAGCCACCAGGCAAGGCACACAGGGAAGGGAGTGTCATAGACAAGCTAGATGTTAAAGAAGAAAAGACCCCAAACCCTCACAACAGGGGCAGTCCCTCCAATATCAAGCCTTTTTCCCTCAGGAAAATTTCCCCTGCCCTAGTATCCTCGCGGCCTTATCCTTGTAACCAGAAGGTCTCAGGAATAGGAGTCATCTCTTCTCACAGGGTACAGGGATCAACTCCGGAACCCTCACTTTTCTGTCCTGATGGAGTCAGGGTCCCTGCTCTGGTGTGCAGCATGGCACCACGAGGAAAGCAAGCGTGGTGGGAAGCGAAGGTTACCTGCAGCGTTCCTTTAGCATCTTTGCCAATAGCTCTGGACCGCCACCGCCTGTGTGATCGCTTTTCCTTTTTGGGACTTTCAAAAGCTCCACCCTTCGTTTCAAAAGAGGAAAGAGAGTACAGACAGTAAGGTCCACCAAAACTACAGGGAAGTGACCAAAGCCATCCCCTTGAGTTTGGCTAAAGCAACCGGACGGACACACCCCACTGTTAGTCAAGTGTAGGGGACAAGAGAGGAGAAGAAGGCAGAAAGTGAACCAAAGAGCAGTAGGCTAACCTGGATGGCGTTGATGGCCGGTGCCGAGTATGTCCGATGCAGGACGTCCATGCTCTGTAAGAGCTGGCTCATTTCCAGCAGATAGGCGTGGCAGTGTGCCAGGTCTGTGGGAGGAAGAGCAGATGTTCACAACTGTCCACTAGCACCAGGGAGTACCAGGCTCTGTATCTGTTTATTTGATTTCCCCCTTTATCTCTCTCTCTCTCACACACACACACACACACAGAAAAGGCCATAGATGATAGTGGTTTATGACGTGGATCTAGGCTGCCTTGATTTAAATCCACTTGGTCAACTGTGACACATGGTCTCTGTACCTCAGTTTTCTCGTATGGGAAATGGGGACAATTACACATGTAGCCATAGTGTTGAGTGTTAAATGATTTGATGTGTGCAGAGGGCTCAACAGTGGCCTACAGTAGCAACTGAAAACAGTGGCCACCCCCACACCACCGCAGCAGCATTCCTAATCCAGCACCAACAGGCGCTAAGCTGTACTGGTTTCCGGGGACCTGCCTTAGGACAATCATGAGCCTCTGCAGATGGGCCTCAGCTGACAGAAGAGCATGGTTAGACGAGACCCTAGTCACTAACTCAAGAAACAGCCCACTCCACCGCTGACTGTGAGGGTGTCTCTGTTGAGCAACGGAGACTTGTATGCTTCAACATCATAGCTCTCAGTCTTCCAATGCACATAATCCCCCGGCGTGCTTGTGAGTCCACAGATTGTAGGCTCTATCCCCAGTTTACAGGTCATACAACTTGTTTGGGCCTGGGAACTGGCATTTTTAATAAAGTCAGGCCAGCCTGCTGATGCTGGTCCAGGAACAAGCCTCTGGGCTAGGGCTAGTCGGTGGAACTAGTAGGTGACAGCAATGGGAGGGGCAGAAACTGCATGCTCAGTGGGAGCCACATCTCGTGGGACACAGTGAAGGCTGCCACTGACAACTTTGTCCGCTAATGCCTCTAAATCAAGGACATACTTCAAAAACTGTGTGTGCACGCGCGCGTGCGGGCTGTGGGCATGCGCGTGTGCGTATGTGACAATGGACAACCTTTGGTCTTCATCAGGCTCTTTATCGACTTTGTTCTTCAAGGGAAGATCTTTCACTGGCCAGAATCTTCCCAAGTAGTCTGAGCTTGCCTCATCCCAGGGATCCATCCATATCCAGCTGCTAGGGCTGGGATTCCAAGTACACATGGCCACATTTGACTTCATTTGTGAGTTCTGGGTACCAAACCCAGACTCTCACGGTTGCACAGCACATACTTTATGAACTACGTTCTCTCTCCAGCTCCCAACTTAATTTTAAATTCTGTTTGCTCCAAGCCTCCCCTTAGACAATTAAATCTGAACTCTCTATCTCATTAGGCATCTCAGTCTGTTTCCCCTGCTGCGCTGTAGCTGATTGTGGTTGAGAACACCGAGTCACCTTGTAGAGGAGTGATCAATCCTGTATCCTTGTCAGAGTCAGTCAAGGCGTGTAGGGAACAGGGTCATCAGGGTGGTACCCCAGGCTAATTTAAACAGAATATTGGGACAGAAGCGTAGGTATGGGCACCCTCACACTTTAGAGGGTCCAGATGGCTCAGCAGTTAGGTTAAGAGTGTATACTGCTCTTCTAAGGGACTAGACTTCACCCACATTGAGCAGCTCACAAACACCAGTAACTCTAGCTCCAGGGGGACGCGACACCCTCTTCTGGCCGCTGCAGGTACCTGCACTCACACACACACACACACACACACACACACACACTCACACCCCTCTCCCAACACAAATAGACATACTTGAAAATAAAATAAGATCTTTAAACGCTCTCTCCATGACTCTAGTGTACAGTCGTGCTGGAGAATGCTCAAAAGGGCTTTCCATCTGGCCGCTTACACTTAATCAGTGGTCACCGACTCTACATTGGGTGTAGTGGCATTTCATTTGTATTTTAACAAATAAAATTTGCCTGAAGATCAGAGAGTAAAGCAGCCCCACTGGTCAGCCTTACAAAACAGGCAGTGGTGACACACACCTTTAATCCTAGTAGCCACACTAGTTTGCCATAGAAACCAGGCGGTGCATGCCTTTAATCCCAGTGGTGTAACCTTTAATCCCAGCCCTAGAGAGGATTATAAAATGGGAGGAAACAGCTTTTTCTCGGTCTTATCTTGAGATTCCTGGAGGCAAGATTGCCATTTCAGACTGAGGGAGTGGTAAGAGCCAGTGGCTGGCTGCTTTGCTTTTCTGGTCTTCAGGTTGAACTCTAATTTCTCTCTCTGAGTTTTTATTAATCGTGCTTCAGTTAGGTGGGCAGCAGAGTCATTTTTGACACTTAAAAGACTGTGAGTGAGCTGACAGTCACCACCCACAGTGACACAATTTATGAGCCCAGGAGGAATTAATGCATCCATCCCAGGACTAGACTAGGAAGTCTGTCTGCATCCAGGTGAAGACACTAAGCTCTGTGGGGAGAGATGTTGGCTAATGATGATGAGGCCTTCATTAGCAAAGCAAGGGATGGAATACAGATGAGTGACAGCAGGGACACCAACACACGTGAAGGCCACACCAAGCACACATGACCTCAGAGCCATGGCAGAGAGCAACCAAAGAGTCAAATAGCTCTCTACCTTTGGAGCATTTTTCCATGTCCTCTGAAGACTGCAGCCAGAATGGAACTCGTGTGTCACCACCACAAGAAAATGACAAATTGCTTCCAGTTTGAAATGAGTTCTGCTTCGACAGACTGCTACGCTGCTCATGGATGACAAGAGCAGGTTAGAAATCAAAACAGAGCGTGGCACGGACAGCTTCTAAGGGAAAGGATAGCGGGGTGATTTAGGAAGAACCTTCTAGCAAAGGCCCCAGGAAGAGACCATGATACCTGTCTATCACCCAGCTAAGCCACACCAGGCTCCACGGCCTTATCTTCTTCTATAGATGGTGATACCATAGAAAAGATATGTTGGGAAAGAGTCTGCAATCCTGTATGGTTGTACACATGCTTAATTAGCTACAACCAACAGCCAGGGAGAAAAACCAAAGTCCGTGTGGCTGAGAGAAAACCCAAGCCTTCAGGAATCTCCTTGCTTGAACTCTCTCCCTTACTTAGTTAATCCATGCTAATTATAACCTGGGTCAGACTCACTGGTCAATAGACTAGTTAAACACCACCCCAACTTACCCTGCTCCACCCACAAACCTTCCCTCAGACCGACTCCCAGAATGGGCCTCTCTGTTCCCTCGGACTCAGTCTTGGCACCCCAATCATTACCTTCCTACTGGAAATGGAGTCAAATACTCCTGGGGCAGAATCTGTGACCGTGGGCCCTGGGAAAAAGTGACTGACATCCCGGGGAAACATGGCAATCTCATTCTGCCGGTACATTCTGTGGTGGCGGAGCTTGGATACCCACTCGTCAAAAACTTCGTCGGACTTCACCTACAGGGTGTTAAGTTGAGAGATGTCAAAGAGAGCCACTTGCTAAAAGGATCAAGTGTTCATTAAAATGAGGCCACTCCTGACCTGCTCTTTTTGAGCTGGCACACACAGAAGAGAAGAAATCCCGTTTACTGCCTTGGTTTACATCTATGTGGAAAACACTTGGGGAAGAGGCATCGTCACAGAATACATATTCTTGTTTTCTCTGAGATGTTCTACCAGCCATGCAAAGAGGGCCAGTTTTATTAAACAACAAATAAGCTAAAACCCACATTTGTCTCTTAAAACATTTCCAAGTTCTTGAGCCTGAGACTTGCCCCCCCATGTATCAATTCTGTTCTTCGTTTAAAAGCTTGTAGCTCAGACTTTGCAGCCAGTCTGAACTGGAATGAAATAGAGAAGACCCTGAAACACTGGCCTGTATTCATCTACCCTGACAAAAGATGCATGGCCTAGAATATGTCAACATATGTGAGCATTAGCCAAAAGGGCATTTTTGCCACTTGCAGGTAAAGAAAAATATCTGACAAAGCATTGTCCGAGTATTGTTGTTGTTGTTATTATTATACGCATGTTTATCCATTCTCTCCATAAATGAGGAAATGTAAATTTCTACTTTCCAGAAAAAAATGTTTATAATTAGCATTTTTCATTAAAAAAATATTTTTAAGACAGTGTATTGCTATGTAGCCCAGACTGGCTTCAAACTCACTATGTAGCCAAGGCTGGCCTCGGACTTACTACATAACCCAGGCTGTGCTTGGACTTGAACTTAGGAAAAACCCTTCTGAATGCTAGGATTACAGGCATAACACCAAGCCTGCTATAATAATTTTTATCAAGAAACAATTCAAATGCTCATAAATGTGTTACTAGGAACATAGCAGCCATGTTTATACTATAGACATTTCTTAAGTCAATATTTTTGTGCTTATAAGAGATATTCATAATTTCAAAGTGAAAAGTGAGTGACTTAGACATTAGGATACAGATTCGTAAAGCTATCATTTAAAATAACTCAGAAAGATGTGTAGTGGGTCAACGGCCTGCCAGGCCAGCACTGGGACAGTCCTAAGACTGCAGCTGGGATGGAGGACATGCAGATGGCAGAGGTAGCAGCATTAGAGAATCGTGAACCTGACTCTGTGGTATTTAGAGACACCTGAAGATAGAGGCTCCTCCTTAGCGCCTGTCTGCAGGGAGCCACAGCACAAATAGACACACATCCGTCTCCTCTGCATTGTGAGCTCCTGAATGGATTTCATCCCCCAGATGTACTGAAGAGGGACTTTATAAGAATCTTGTCATCCTTGCACTGATCGACTCCCCAAAGCCCTGACAAGCCAGTGCCCAAAGCTTTCATCTTGACTCATCTTTTATTGGTTAAACAAGGAGCAGAACAAGGCACTTTATTAAACAACTAACCCCAGCTCTATGATAGGCCCTGCAGTAACTCCAGGACTCTGGCTGGGTGCTTTCTTAACTGCTCTTTTGCCCAGACTCCTCAGGTATAAAATGAGAGAGAGAATCAAATCAGGTGTGATGACACATGCCTTTAATCTCAGCACTCAAGAGGTTTGTTGGTGCGGGAGAATTGTCTGTATTCTGTCAATCATGTTTTAAATAAATG
>LOJH01058712.1:0-11368 GCA_001685095.1 Ellobius talpinus
GTCTACAAGAGCTAGTTCCAGGACAGGCTCCAAAGCTACAGAGACACCCTGTCTTGGAAAAAAAAATCATGGATCCCATAGAAACTGGTAACATTTTCCAGCATACTGGGATATATTATTGAATATATTTGTGGTCAAAAGGCCCTGGAACTCAACCCCAGGACTCCACTCATCAGCGCGAGACTTAAGGGGCTCAGTAGCTCAGCGTTAACTGTAACCCAGTGAGCTGGCCTTTGTGCCTCAGTGGCACTCAGAGACCATCTGCTCTGGCAACAGATGAAATTGTAATAAGCAAGCACAAGTAGGGCAGAGCTGGAAGCCAAGGCCTGGTCTCCTGGCTCCAATTAGACTGTCTTTACCTTCTATTCCAACTGCATGACTTACTGAGCTACGTTTTAGGAGGGTTGCTCTCTCCCCTACAGGAAAATGTGTAAATTGTCTCTATAATTGCCAATCAAAAAAGCTGGAGTTAGCTAGGGCCCGCCTAGAAGATAATAGTGTCCTCTCCTAAAATATCTCTTGAAACCAAGTTAGAAGAAAAATGAATTGTGCGTTTTACAAATTACTTTCTATGTTGATCAAGTTCACATTACTCCTCAGATCTGATGTTGTTTCCCTAAAATCTGACATTTGCAGATGCAGGGGTTTGAGGATTATCTATGAAAGCAACCTAGGGAGGGAGCGAGCGATGCAACTAGGAACAAAGAGAACCAACCCCACCCAGTGCTTCTGAGCTATAGCTGAAGTTATTCTACTTGCCATGGTTATACTTTCAAAGTTTTTGTGTTGGCGAAAAAGGATGGTGCAATCGTGTTATTTTTAATTTGCTATGTGGTCCATGAATAATTCATTTAAAATAAAAATCTCAATATCGTTTGCGCTTATTTTAGGGTCCTAGGCATTGATTAAAATATCTTCCTGTTTAGCATATCAGCATGGTGCATGGCAGTCTTCAGGAAAATGCCTTCCCTCCCTGTGCTGCTCTGGGCTGTGGGTAGATGCCTTTGCATCACATCACAGCATGTTCTAGCACAAGATTTCCTTCTTATGGTTTAACTCTATGGTGTGATTATTAAAGGAACCTCCCAACTCCAGCCCCTTAATTTTTGTTTCATTGCAACTGGAAAGGCCAGACAGTAAGTTTTGAGGTGTGCTGTCAAGTTGGTGTGAATAAACAAAGTTATTTGTCCTTGTCCCACTTAGCTCTTCAAAGCACCACATCAGGACTAAAAAGGGAATGTCCGCTGATGGTAACCTTAGACTCCTAGCTGTCCTGGGGAGACCGCCAGCAAAGGAGCCAAACAACTGTAATAATGTCTGGAAGGCATTTGTGGCATGGACACTTGGCCCATGATGACTTGTGCCAAACCCTTCAAATCATTTCATATAGATCTAAAAGCTGCTGTCAGGAGATCAAAGAGATCAGTTGTTACTGACATGACCTAGACGTGTGTTCTTCTTACAGATTTCCATTTGGTGTTTCTGTTTGTGTTTGAATCGGGACAAAGTTACACTCAGACTCTTAACATTCATTCCGTATTGGTTTTAGTCGATATAAAACAAAAAGTGGTCTCAGAAATGCCTACTTATCAATATGTCTAGCTAAGTCAGAAATAAATGCCACGTCTTCCGAGGATTGCATTTTCTCTAGGAAGCACCACTCAGGCATATTTGTGGCTTCAATTAGTCTGATTTAGTGGCTTAGTCAGGGAATGTGGGGCCGGCCTCTGGCACTCAGCAATTTGATTTCTAAGCTTCGAGTAAGAGACTAAAAAGCATCCAAAATGGCAATTGCTTGTCTTGAAAGCAGAAGTACAGATCTTGACATTCTTGGTGGCACTGCTGTCAGGGAAGTGTGAGGACCTCTGATCTGCTCTTCACCTGGGAACAGTGCCCCTCATTGTCATTTCCACGGAGACTCAGACTTGGACTATCAGTTCCCTGAGAGTGCTGGGAGGTGACAGGACAGGTGCTGCTTTTGAAAGTCAGTTCCCAGAGGCAACTCTTTCCCTCTTTCCCTGCCTATGGCTGGCAAAGTGTCCAGCTGACAGCCCTGGAGACAGCACTGTGGCCATATTTCAGAAAGGGAGCATGCTGCTCTCAAAGGCTATCACTCTGGCCACCTCCCCTCACATTATCCCAAGGCTATGAAATCAATCTGCTGCTCAGATAGGCACTTTGGAAAAATGGTCACGTTGAGCCTGGGACTACCTTGGGCCTCAGGACAGCCAAAGAAGCCTGGCTTGTAATATGTAAATATGAGACAAGGAGAGTGGAGCAAGACAGCCTAAAGCAATATATTATGTTCTTCCCTCTCTTATCTCCTTGCTAACCTGATCTGACCAGACCAGTGTAAATCAAAAACTAATTATTGCCTCAAGAAGTTAGAAAGTCGTCTCTGTTTCTTTCTGTCTCAAGAGTAAATCCAGGTCCAGGGCCTACCAGGAAGGGTGCTGGACACCAAGTCTGATGACCCGAGTTCAGTCTCTGGGACCTACATGGCTGAAAGAGAAAACTGTCTGGCACAAGTTGTTCTCTACCCTCTCCATGAGTATGTACATGTCACACACATAAGTAAACTTTGAAAAAGAGGAAATCCAGGCTGGTTACAAAAGAAAAAAAGGAAATATTAATTGAATAAAGACTGTGATATTTTGTTAACCCAAAGAACAGTCCAGTGGCTAGAGGTTCAGAGATGTAGTTGTACCTCAGGAGTACCAGACACTGGGACAGGAATGTCATCCAGCTATTATCTCATTGGTTGCTGCTGAGTCTTCTTATCCCCTTTTTCTGACTCTCTTTGGTTGGACATTAGTTTTCTCCACATGTTGCAAATGTGACCTAGTCCAATTCCTGGGGTTTAAATTTTAAACTGTAAACTACTGGGTTCTACTCTCCTAGTACTCCCCATTAAAGAATCTCTGATGGGTTCCATTTAGGTCAGATACCCATACTTGGACCAGTTGTACTGAAACTGACCAAGCTTGGGTTTGATGTCCCCAACAAGCCCAATCAATGGTGGTCAGGAGATGGGAGGCATACTGTAATAATGACAGCTCTGGCAGAAACTAGAGCTTGGAGGAAGAGTGAATGACAAACACTCCCAGAGAAGTCCCTTTCATAGAGCTAGAACAGAAAAGACAACACTAACAAATAAAAGAAAATACAGGATACAATTAGGGATCATCTAAGAAGTCAAATTCAAGGTCAAATCCACTCATCAAATGCAGTACTCCTTATCTTGATAGGATGTATATTTTCAAATAAAAACAATAGTAATAACCATTAAAACATCAAGTACCCAAGTAAAATATCAATATAGTAAAAATCTATTACAAGTATAAGGGAAAATGAATTGTATGCCTATAAAACTAAAGAGATTCCATTAAAAATCTATTTGAATTGATAAAAAGAGAGCTCAATAAAGTGATAGGATGAGATTAATTGACAAAAATCAATATCTAGCCTGTACAAGAACAATAACATTAAAATATGATTAAAAAAGAAATCTCACTCCTAGTAGCATTAAAATATAATAATGCTGTGAAACAGCCTAGAATGAATATTTGATCAAACTGGTTTAAAGTTTATTTAGAATAAACCACAAAACACACACACACACACACACACGTTAAAGGCAAAAGCGAGGAAAAGTTAACATTATTGGATATTAGTTGGTCTCATACTTGAATGGTTGAAGCAGTAAAGTAGTGACTGAAAAACAGACAAGTCAGGACTTTAATCCCAACACCCAGGAGGCAGAGGCAGGTGGATCTCCATAAATCTGAGGCCAGCCTGGTCTACAGAGTGAGTCTCAGGACAGCTAAGACTACATGGAAAGATCCTGTCTCCAAAAACCAAATTAAAACAAAGCAAAAATAGACAGACAAACAAAATGACCTTGGAAAAAACACCCCCAATAAGCTTTGTAATGTAATGACTGATATGAGACAAATGAAAAAATAATTATCCAGCGAAATGTTGGTACAACTGGTGGTGATTACATGAAGAGAGCAGAGCATCACCAAAGCTAAGGGCACCTGAGGGACAGCAGGACATAGTTCAGTGGCAGAGCACTGGTCTAGCAGGTGTCAGGTCCTGGGTTCAACCCTCAGCCACAGGGGAAAAAGATCAGTCAAGAATCTGGTAAAGCTGTAGCAAATGTATTAACAGTTCATGTCTCTACTTTTTAAAAGCGAACTCAAATCAACAAGAAGTGCAAAGAAGCAAAGCTTGTTAAGCAGCATAAACACTTAAGGACGCTACATCAAAAGCGGTAACAAATCACACTACCCTTGGAAACCCAGCAAGCAGACACATCCAGAATATGACAATGTTCACACACTCAGCAGTTTGTCCTCCTGTGAACTAGCTTTCCTCTGGCTGAGAAAATAATCTGAGAGACCAAAAAGTATTACAAGTCACTCTATACCATCTTATTTTTGTTCACAATGTTATGTAAAATAGCAACTCTCTCCTCCTCTGACTCACTTTTCCCGTTTCCCTTCTCGTGGCATTTATTGTCATCAGACACTTATTACCAGTTCCTTCCCACACCCTTATAATGTAAGCCCCTGTGAATTTGCCTACCTTGGTCACTACTATATTTGCTGGTCCCAGAATCCTGTTTATCACAGTAGCAAGTTTATAGTTATTGAATGGAAGGATAATTCTAAACATCCAAGAAGAAAAAAAAGTGAATTAGATAATTATGATCTATCTACACAATATTGTGAAATTATAATATGTATTTTCAATAATAATAACAATATGGGAGATATTTATGATGAAATACATTTAAGAATGAATATATCTTACACATATATTTGTTTGTTTTGTTTAGTTTTTCAGACAGAGTCTCAAGGAGCCCAGGATGGCCCCCAAATCACTCTACAGCCAAGGATGACCTTGAACTTATCCTCTTGCCTCTACTTCCCAAGTACTGGGGTTACAGGCTTGTGTCACCACACCCAATTTACGAGTGCTGTGGCTCTAACTCAGGGCTTCACACACACTAAACAAGAAGTTACAACTGAGCTACAACCCCAACTCATAATGACATTTTGATCAACAATGGCTTGTACATTGGATGGTGGTCCCATAAGATTATAATGGAGCTGAAATTTCCTACTGCCTAGTGATCATCCTAGTTTCCATAACAGTGCGTTTCTCATGTTTGAGTAATGCTAGTGTAAACAAAACTCCCGCATTACTAATCATGTAGAAGTGTAGCATGTCCAGTTATTTACAGAGCATAACACTTGATAGTGATAAATGGCTATGTTATTGGCCTGTATATTTACTATACTATATTTTATGTTTATTTTAGAATGTGCTCCTTCTACTTATTAAAAAAAATTGTCTGCTGCGAAGCATTATGCCATGTTACAGTGATAGCAGTCTCATATATTTCTCATTTGCCAGGACTCTTGATTGCATAATTTTCTCTTGTACTTGATTAACTTATCATGTTTTATTCATCATGGGCCTAGGAGTAATAGGCTATATCATATATATATGTCTACACATATATACACACATATTTATACACACACATATAGCCTAGATGTTC
This sequence comes from Ellobius talpinus, assembly GCA_001685095.1. Classification (NCBI taxonomy): domain Eukaryota; kingdom Metazoa; phylum Chordata; class Mammalia; order Rodentia; family Cricetidae; genus Ellobius; species Ellobius talpinus. Next base: position 5,573 of record LOJH01058712.1, read on the forward strand.
AGTAGAATATACCACCTAAGTTTGTGTAACTATACTGTTCACGCAATGATTAAATCACCCAAAGACACATTTTTTAGGCTATGTGTCTGGTGTTAAATGACATGTGACTGCACAATAGGATTATAAATAAAGAAAAAGAAACACTGGTCTGGGGAGCTGGCTCAGTCAGTAAGGTGCTTGTGAAGCATGAAGATTTGAATTTGATGCCCAGAAATCACATTTGAAAGAAGCACAATGGCATCTGCCTGTGCTTTGGAGGTGGAGTAGGAGGATTTTCTGGCCACCCAGTCTATCTGAATCAGTGAGCACCGGTTTCAGTGAGAGACTCAAAACATAAAGTGGAGAGTGGCTGAGGAAGACACTCAACATAGAGCTTTAGCAGACATACCCTATGGGGTGAAGGTTAAAGGAGCATTGAGAATGGTGTAGAAAGCCAGGCTTTGTGATGCAGGCTTGTCAGCTACGCGGGAGGTTGAGGCAGCAGGATCACAAATTCAAAGTCCACCTGGGCAACTAGTGAGACACTATCTCACAACAGAGAACACTAAGAAGAGGGATAGAGTGATGGCTCAGCAGCTAATAACACTGGCTGCTCTTCTAGAGGATCTGGGTCCGGTTGTATGTTCAAACCGTATGTAACTCCAGTTCCAGAGGCATCCAGCGCCCTCTTTTAGCTTTTGTGGGTACCAGGCATGCACACAGAACACAGAACTACATGTAGGCAAAACATTCATACACACTGGTGTATGTGTGGCGGGGTTGGGGGGGAGGAGAGGTTACAAAGAAGACCTGGGATGTAGCTTGATGATTGATCACTGGCCTAGCATTCCTGAGTGCCTAGGCTCAATTCTCAGTACAGAACAAGAACAAAAAGTAGTAGAGAAAAATGAATTTCTTTCCCTTACTTTCAGACATTTGCCAGGCGTTCAATAACATGCATTTATTTAATATTAGAAAATTTGAGCCAAGCATAGTAGCACATGCCTTTAATCAGGAGGCAGAAGCAGGGGTACTGCAGGGATAGCCTAGAGGACTCTGCTTCAAACAAAATAAAACAAAACAATCTATAAATGCAGTGTCAAAAGAGAAGATTTTTTAAAATCAGTGATAAGAGGGTATATTTTAAACTAAAATTGTCATCATCTGGAAGAAGGAAATGAGAATTTAAAAGTGCTAAAAATAGGGAATTATAAGTTTATATTTATAATATCTTCAGGGTAATTATTAATAAATACATTTGTGATTTAAGAATATGAAAATTGAGGTTGTCCAGATGGCTCAATGGGTAAAGGCACAGTTGCTGCCAAGCCTGATGACCTGAGTTCCTTCCCAGGACGACATGGTAGAGAAGAAACCACATTCAGAAGCCGCTCTCTGACCTCCACATCTACGCCATGACACATGGTTCTGTGCTACCGTACCCTCCCCACTCAGCAATAAATAAATAGATCTAATAAAATAAAGAAAAATAGTTTTTTAAAATCTATGAAATTGATAGTCCTTTCAGTTACTGTGCTATAAACCAGCCTATTTTGTTAATTCGGCCACCCAACTACACTATCATCCTGAAGTTTCTCCTATATAGAAATTCTGAAGCTAATAGATGATTTCTGGCAATATAGAATATAGGAATATCTAATTCAAGGGATTAGGAGTAATCTGTGTGTTTTGAACACAGTCCCTGGGGGAGGATTTTTGGGGGTAATGGGACTCAGTGGCCAGAACTTCTTAGGGGCAGTACTCTGAACCCCTGGGTATGACTCCTTCCTTACTTGCTCTGAGGTCATTACTCCCACATGTGACTCCAGCTGTAGCATGTCACACATGAGGCTGCATGAGGAGACTCTAGACTGGCTGTCTTCTTCCCTGTGAGTTTCCACATTCTGACCCAGACATCAAAGGCTTTTCACCGTCCACTGTACCCACATATGGACTACCCTTCGTCCTGGTGTCACCGTCTGGTCAGTTGGCTCAGTAATGGTTGGAGTCTCTTCTTCACTGATATAAACTCTTAGTACTTAATACTGCCTCCCGGGTGCTGAGATTAAAGGCGTGTGCCACCACTACCACCCAGGAGAACACCAGTCTCTTAAAAACACTGTCCCTTCTCCTTTCTCTGTCCTCAGTGCCTGGGAGGAGATTGCATGGTAACAAATAGGGCAGGGGAAGATCAATATGAGGCAGCAGTCTTTTCATTTTTATTTATTTTAGACAGGTTTCATGTATCCTAGGCAGGATGTCACGGAACCTCTGCTCCCCCTGCCTCCATCTCCCTCATGCTGGGATTACAGTTGTATTCTGCCACCCCAGTGAAATAGCATTCTTATTGATCTCCCTTTACAGGAGAAGAGCAGAACCTGGAGACAGACAACTCTTCCTTTTTGTCTCACTGTTAGTGGTAGGATTGAGGGTATCTTTTGCTTGGGGATTTCTCAGCAGTTTCTCACAGCAGGGCTAAGCAAAGAGACCACACAGAGATTGCCTTTATAAAACAGAAGCTAAACAAACAGATTCTCGAGGCTTTTATGTTGTCCCGCTCAGCTGTTGGAGAGCAGATTACAGGAGAAGGGGTGGGGGGAGGGAGAGACAGAGAGGAGAGAGAGTAACGGGGTGGTCTCAGCTAGCTGTCTTCTGATAACCTCTCTTTTGGGCCATGTGAGTTTGCAGAAAGTAGTTGAGTGCCAATGGTGTGTGTGTGTATTGCGTACAAGCTCGGTGGCAAACAATGGGTAGAGCCAGATCCAGAATAGCAATAAGGAAACAGAACATTTCCAATCATACAAGTGATCACACACACACACACACACACACACACACACACAGAGAGAGAGAGAGAGAGGCCAGTGTCACCAGAAATTCCTTGATTTTGTCAGCCTTCTAGTTTTACATTCGCTGTTCTTCCTCACCGTCACACCGGTACTATACTGTGCAATCTTCTTGAGTGCTCCAACTCCTGGACACCCGCATTTGCTCCTGGGCATTCTGCCCATTCTCGATTTATTTCCTTTCTTATCTAGCCCTAACCATGTGACTTGTCACTGGGCTTATTCCATATGCTGTACTCTTAATCCTCGTCATTTTACTTCTCACTACCAACATCTTCAGCTCTAGATCCATCTACTTTTGCCCCTTCTACCATGAAGGCTACACCAATGCCAGGTAGAGAAAAATCCCAACAATGTTGTGGTTTCAGCTGGACCTTATATAGCTCCCTCTCCAGTTCCCTGTGCAGCTCCCCCAACGTTTTCCACTCTTCTTTAAACACCGGTCACACCCTTTCTCCTCTTCTTGTGGCAGATGACCTTTTAGCTACTTCATAGATAGCTCCTGGTCCTCTCACCTGGGAACCCATCCAACATGTACATCCTGCATCATAGTCCCCTTCTTTTCTGGCTCTTTTTCTGTAAGCAAATCCTTGGTCTGCTATCAAATTCCCTTCCATAATTAAAAAAATCTTTATATAAGCCCTAAATATTTAATTCTTCAGACAAATATTTATTAAGTACCAGGTTGGTCTACTAAACCAGAGTGACAAAAGGAAGCCAGCTACTGAAGTCTCCCGTTCACTTGTCTGTAGTTTCTATAAACTGTCCTTTTCTTCTTTTGCTGGTTGGTTGTAATGGAGGCTGCCACGTTACTACAGCCACTCAGTGGCCTCCCTGAATGATTTCAGGTGGGCAGGTTGTATTGGCCATGAATCTGTTTATTGGGAAGTCTGTACAACCCAAAACTCTAAAGAGTGAAGCTATTTCTCCAAAATTTAATTTCTCAATCCGTATTAAATGTGTTTCTGACTGATTAAGGATCAGACTTTGGCAGAGTCAGTTGGAAACTGGCAGTAGTCAGTTACTGCTATGTGAACTCGGACACAGAAAGGACCATTGTGCAAGCATAAAGCTTTCTGGTACATGTGCAGGGAGGTGCAAAGACAAAAGATTTAAGAAGACTGTATTCTTTAGACTTCACTAGTCTTTTCTGAGGCCCTCTTTTACCACTGTCTAAAGATACAGGATCAACGAGGCATGGTGGCTCACACCTTTAATCTTACTACTTGGGAGGAGAGATAAGAGGATCTCTGTGAGTTTGAGGCCAGACTGGTCTACCCAGAGAATCCTAGGTCTGTTGGAACTACATAGTAAGTTCCTGTCAAAGGGGTAGGGGGTAAGGAAAATATTCTAGGGTCCTTCTTTTCAGTAAATCTTTTTCTGTTAAGGTAGAATTTCAGATTTTTGTTGCATGTAGCCAAAAAGCAAACTCTTGTCATTCTTGCTGACAAGGTGGCCTGCTGTGTTTTGTGACTGCTATCTCTTAGGCTCTAACTATGAGTGCTTTGAGGACAGATTTTTAGGGAGGAAGTAGCATGTATGTTGTCCCTTATGTTCAGGCTTCATTAAGAAGCTACGAGAGCAAAATATGCTCAAATCCAGTTGCCTGGAAATCACAGGAGCAGGGTGTAACTTCTGTGAAGTTCTTTTGCCTATTGGTAGTTGCTTGAGATCACTGAGGTCAGATAATCATGGGTCTGGCTGAGATACAGTCACAAGATTATCTACTGCACTGTTCCCAAAACTATCAATTATCACTTTCCCTTTAGAATCTTGCACATTTCCTCCTCTATTTCCTGCTTTCATCAGCGTTCAAAATTACTTCCTTCCTAACAATAAGCATTCTAGCTTATGAAGTTTTTCTTCCCATTACAGGTAAGCTTCAAGAGGTTGTTGATAATCATTACCAAGAGACAGCCATCAGGGGGCCTTGTTCTCTGACTCATTTCCCTTTGGTAAGGCTGCCCTTGACCACTTGCCTTATCACTAAGACCAACAAGTGGTTTTCAGGTCTTACATTCCTTGACATTCTAAGGGCCCATGACACTGTAAACCACTCACGCAATCCTGAAACATTTTCTTGCCTTGGCTTCTGTGATACCAAGTGTTCTTGGGGGTTCTTTATACATGTCTGCTCATTTTAAGGTTTTTTTTTGTTTGTTTTTTTGTCTGTTTTATACATTCAACACGTGGGTGTTCCTTTAGACGGGTCCTAGACTACAGTTCTTAGGCATGCTTCAGTTCTAGTCTTCAGGTGTAACATGAATGGCCTGCTTGTTGGGGTTTCTGTCCTGCCCGGTACCGCACAGTCGGCAACCCCCAAGGAAAATCACACAGATATCTCTATAAGTTATAAAGCTGATTGGCCCATTAGGTCANCCTATGCTTCCTGCCTGGCCAATCAGCATTTTATTTAAAACATGATTGACAGAAGACAGACAATTCTCCCACACCATTCAGGCCTTCTCTTTTCTCCTAACTTTCTCAGTGACAATCTCAAATGTTATCTTAAGGGCCTAGTGGAGGACTTGGTGTGGTCTAGGTTATACAGAGAGCACAGAGGTCATCTGGGCTATTGACCACTTCTGAACCTGTTTGTGGGAGCCTGGGGGAACCCCTGGCTGTACAGATAGCTCAGATGTCACCTAGGGCACTAGCCACTTCCATTTCCAGCCTTCTGGGTAGAAAACAGGTTCCACACCTCTTCCTTTGAAAAGACAACCATGCTTGTTTAACATTTTTGGTTTCCCTAGGGCTTATCTGTGAGCACAAGGACCTTTGTGCTCCCAGTAAAAAGTGACTTATAGAAGAGTTTATGTTCCTTTTCAGGCTTTCTCAGGTTTTACATGGATTTAGCTAGCATACATTGGAGTGCCAATTTGTTGTAAAAGGCTGCTAGTGTGTTCCCAGACGCCCGACAGCTCAGACCCAAAATAATCACACAGAAACTGTATTAATTAAATCACTGCTT
>LOJH01058714.1:0-11368 GCA_001685095.1 Ellobius talpinus
CAACAACAACAACAACAACAACAACAACAACAACAACAACAACGTCAACAAAATGATACCCCATAATGTTCTGTTATACTCGTAGACAAGAGCTTAGCGTAATAGAGGATGAAACAAGGCTTCGTCCAGCAGATGATGGAAGGAGATGTAGAAACCCACAGTCAAACAATAGGTAATACTGCAGAGAGGGGGTAGAAGGATTATAGGAATCAAAGGGGTCAAGGACACTGCAAGAAAACCCACAGAATCAACTAACCTGGACTCACAGGGGTTCACAGAAACTGGATCAACCATCAGGGAGCCTACATGGCACTGACCAGGAACTCTGATTATCTGTGACAATTGTGTAGCTTAGTCCTTAGTCTTCTTGTGGGACTCCCAGCAGTGGGAGCAGGGGCTGTCTCTGACTCTGTTGCCTGCTTTTGAGACCCTTTCCTCATACTGAACTGTCTTGTCAGGCTCTGTTAGGAGAGGATGTGCCTAATCTTACTGCAACTTGATATGCTGTGTTTGGTTGCTATCCATGGGAGGCCTACCATTTTCTGCAAAGAAAAGGAGGCAGAGTGGATGGGGAATAGGGGAAGGAGGAGGGACTTGAAGGGAGCGGGGAGGGAAAACTTCTGCTGTGATGTAATATGTGAAAGAATAAATTAAAAATGTATTTTTTCTTAATCATTAAAAATAACAAGTAAATAGAAGAAAGAAAATATTTTAGTTATTGTGCTTTTCAGATTACTAATAGTCAAAATTTGAAGCACTTAGCTGTAAAACTGCGGGGTTAAAAGACAATGTGTTGAAAATCCTTTTTGAAGATATAGCCAACAACTTTATGCCACCTTTCAGTTTAAGACTCTGGCACTCTTGGTCATTCTATTCCTCCATCATTGGCTTAAATATAGCCACCCTTGTTTATTTGGCCATTGCTTATCTTTAAGGACCAAGTGGTTCTTATCTTGTTGAATTGTAACTATTTCCTAAAAAGCCTATGTATATTTAAAATATACATTCTGTACCTTTAAAGCTATAGGAAGTTGTCTATGTATAATATTTTGTTCTTTTTATCATTTATCATCGTGTTGATAAGATTAAGTCATATTATTTCTTTAATTTGAGGATAAAAGTATATCACATTTATTAAGTGAATATACTACAGTCATCTGTTTCTGGGCATTTTGGTTTTGTTGATATGAACTAAACATCTTTTACAAATATTCGGTTATGTGTGGCAGAATTCCTCCTGGCTACACAAATGTCTAACAAACATAGGTACATAGACACAGACAGACAGACAGACACACAGATGTATGCATTCACAGAGGCATACATTTTACTCCTGCCAAGTATTTGATCTCTGGTGGAGGTACAATGACATCTAATTACTACATGGTTGAAAAAAATAAAAGCTTTCTTTCTAGCCATTATTTCAGGTATGTTTTAAATTTCAAAACATATTAGTTGTATGTAGGATAATAACTAATTAAAAATTAGATATGTCTTTCTTTGGGGTGATTTTAGCCCTAATTCTCTCACACGCTTTCAAGCATGGCCAGACATGCAATCATTATGGCCAGTTTGTTCCTCTCTTTTAATAAGCCACCACACAGAATGCCAGAAAGTGAGAACACGCGTTTTTAAAGCATCTTATCCACTCTGGCTTATTCTAGAACATTTCTTATGCCAATTGGTTTTCAAAACATCTAAGAATTTCCATCGACTACTTAGCTCTGAAAAAGATTTTGTCAAAATACTCTACAGTACATGGACACATTTCCCAGTTCACAGTCATGAGATTGCAAAGCATATAGAATTGATGCAGGTGATTAAGTACTGTAGATTCACTGAATTAGATTGTTGGATTTTTTACACTTCTTTCTTATAAGACACTGTTACTTAATGTAAATGCAATGTCATGTTTGTACTCAGACATTAGAAAGGATGGACCAAGGAATGTCCTTCAAATTGGGAAACAGGATAGGAGAAAAACTTGTCAGCAAAAGCAGGCTAGTTTGATGACAATTCCTCCTGTCCACTATCTCCTCTTGGGACACACGGAACTCCCTCAAGAGTGACAGTAATGGCAAAAACAAGAGGGGAGCATATAGATGCTATCTTGACATTTTCCTTCTTGCGTCTTGTTAACCTAAATAATTCAGTCCAGCAAAACAGTCATGCATTAGAGATGGATCAAAGGGAGCATCCGGATACAGCAGAGATGCCAACTTTCAGTCTGATTACAGACAATTTGTAAGCACGGTGCATCTTTAAAAGGGCTAAACTGAAAGTCTATCTTCTCTTAAGAGCATGCTATTTGCCACTGCGAGTCAAGACAGATAAATGATGGATTTTATAAAACTATATAAAATTCTCTAAGTTGCTGCAAACATAAAAGAGCATTCATAATGCTGACTTTAAACTTTCAAACTTTTCATTTCTTTAACTTTCCCCCACTTCTACCTGAACTGGTGTGTACATTAAAACAAAACAGCCGTTGGAACCTGAATTGGCTGATTTAATCATCTCTCAAATTACATAGTATTATTTTCCACTATAGAATGTATATTATAATAGAATAAATAGTTTAATTTTTAAAAAATATATTTTTGAGCTTTTATGTTCCTTTTATACTTTTCTGCTACAAATACTGGCAGACAATTATGGGAGCAATGATATTTGCATAGTTCAAGGATAGAATCACACACAGTTGTTCCTGGCCTTAATAAGACCATGAACTCATTTGCATATAACCTATTATATTAGCTTGATTAATTTTTGACCCTATGTAGTGGTGAGGAAGCTTAGTAAGCAAACAGCCAGGACCTGTGGCTATTGTTTGTTGCATCCCATCCCCCATCCACCAGCACAGGTATTTTACAGATAAACACATGGAAGTAAAAATAAACTTTTAAGGCAAGTGCTGACCAGAGGAGCGATTTCCCATGGAAAATCCCCCCAAAAATTTTAGATTCTTTGGCTGACAATTAGCATGACAAGATTTCCTTTGACACAGTGAAGAGAGTCCCTGGAAATCAGTGGTTTAAGAGTGAGGCCTTTAGCTTTGAAAGACACAGGAACATTTCTCACAAGATCCCTTGCTTGCTCAGGAAACCTCCCCAAGCCTGGAACAGTCTACAAATCATACTGACGCCAACTCCACCGTCCCGGACACAAACACAATGGGCGGGTGTGGGCTTATGGTCACAGGCAAGTTCCTCTGCTCGGGTCCTTCCTGCCCAAGATCATCACTGCATTCTAAGATCCAAAGTCCAGATAAGTCCTGAGCAAGGAAAGAGACTCACTGGATCTCAGTGGCAACTCTCTTTTCTTCTGCTTATCTAAGAGGGCATTGGACCCGGTTGGCCCAGTGTGTTCCCAGCGCTGAGGCGCCAGCTGTGTTTCTGACCCCTGAATAAATCAGGGCCACAGGGATCCTGGCAGGCTCTGGACACATTTCCTGCCACGACCTAGGGGAAGTAGTTGGCCAAGGGAGTTCAGTGGGGACTTTTGGCTGCTGGGGGATGAGGGTTCAGGAGCGGGAGGGGAGGGCACACATGGTGGTAGAAAGGGCTGTAGAGGGCGGTGACTCCAGAGACAGCTCGGTTCCCTTGGATTAGCCAGAGACTTGGGAGCTTTTGTGCACCCTGAGTCTCCAGGATGAGGCCTGCGCTTGCCTTGTGCCTCCTCTGTCCTGCTTTCTGGCCCGGGCCAGGGAGTGGCGAGCATCCCACGGCAGATCGCGCTGTCTGTTCGGCCTCGGGGGCTTGCTACAGCCTGCACCACGCGACCATCAAGCGGCGGGCAGCCGAGGAGGCCTGCAGCCTGCGCGGCGGGATTCTCAGCACCGTGCTCCCAGGCTCGGAACTGCATGCAGTGCTCATGCTCCTGCGTGCAGGTCCCGGGCCTGGCGGAGGTTCCAAGGACCTCCTGTTCTGGGTGGCTCTAGAGCGCGGCCGTTCCCACTGTACCCTAGAGAAAGAGCCTTTGAGGGGTTTCTCCTGGCTGCCCCCAGACGCAGGAGACTCGGAGGGCAAAACGCTGCCGTGGGTAGAGGAACCACAACTTTCCTGCACCGTGCGAAAGTGCGCGGGGCTCCAGGTCACCGGTGGAGTGGAGCCTGCAGGCTGGAAGGAGATGCGCTGTCACCTGCGCGCTGATGGCTACTTGTGCAAGTATCAGTTTGAGGCCCTGTGCCCTGCGCCGCGCCCCGGAGCCGCCACTAACTTAAGTTTCCGTGCTCCCTTCCGGCTGAGCAGCTCCGCTCTGGACTTCAGCCCTCCTGGGACCGAGGTGAGTGTGATATGTCCCGGGGGGGACCTCTCCGTCTCGGCCACCTGCATCCAGGAAGAGACAGGCGCTCGCTGGGACGGGCTTTTCCCTGGGGCTGTGCTCTGTCCCTGCTCTGGGAGATACCTTCGTGACGGCAAGTGCGTGGAGCTCCCTGACTGCCTAGACCACTTGGGAGGCTTCGCCTGCGAATGTGCTGCAGGCTTTGAGCTGGGGAAGGACAGACGATCTTGTGAGGCAAAAGGGGAAGGACAGGCAACAGTTGGGGGGACCAAGCTGCCCATGAGGCAGGCATCAGCCACTCCAGCCAACCCAGTGACAAACAGAACGTGGCCACGCAAGGTCCCTGAGAAGCTAGGAGAGATGCCTCAGGTCACTGGACAAGACAGTTTTGCAACATCTATTTCAGAGATTCTTCAGTGGGGAACACAGAGTACTTTACCTACTGTTCATATGTCCCCACAAACCAAGCCAAAAGCCACCATCAGGCCGTCAGGAAGCATGATCCCCACAATGAACTATGCAACATCCCCCTCTGTTGCCCCAACTTTCGACTCCTCCTCCACGGTGGTCTTCATCCTTGTGAGCATAGCAGTAATCGTGTTGGTGATCTTGACCATGACAGTGCTGGGACTTTTCAAACTCTGCTTCCACAAGGACCCTTCCTCCAGGACAAGGAAAGGAGCTTTGGACTCACGGGGTGTGGAAAGAAATGCTGAGGCCACTGCATTGAGCCCCAATTCTGCACATTGCACTGACAATGGGGTGAAGGCTGGGGACTGTGATCTGCGAGACCGAGCTGAAGGTGCCTCCCTGGCTGGGTCCTCACTTGGCTCAGGGGACAACTAGGGGAAGAACCCAATGGGCATGTCTTGTGCAGACTTTCAGTTCCAATAAACGGGGAGAGAAGAGATTTCTGTCATGATGGTTCCTACAGAAGTTCTCCTTCCCATAAATTAATTCTCTTTACTCCACCAGGTTGCTGAATCTGAAAAGCACATTCATTCCCTGAAAGGGGAAGAGGTGGTGGTGGGCCTTAGGCTGGTACTGTAGGACAGACTGGAAAATGGAAGGAGGCGTTTTCCTGGGTTCTGGGGGAATTTGGAGAAATGCTTAGATAGTTCCAGTATTGGAAGCAAAAAAAATTCCACAATTTTTGGAACATTTGTTTTCATCAAAATGAGAAAGAAATGTCTATATTATTCAGGCTAGGAAAGACTGGCTTTAAATTTTGAGGCAAATAATAAAGCATTGCTGATAATCTAGCCTAAAATATGCTTGACTTTTGCAAAGGGGCTTATCCAAGAATACAACACGCTGAGGATAGTAACTGGCTGCTGGGCATGAGTACATTCTGTGCTTTGAGGGAAAAAGTCCTTATACCCTAGCTCTTTCAGAACTAATGAAGTTTCCCTTTTGTCTTTTATCCTTTGCTTTCAAAGTCACTGAGACAGTGTGCTCTGATATAAATTCTAAGTGCAGTGTTGCCAGTTTCTGACTCTAGAAGCAAATTACAGTTGACCACCAATCCAAGTGTTTACTGTGTGTCCTTGCCCAAGGAAACAAATGATTTGTGTCTTCCTTTTCCAGTGTTTGTGCTTGCAGTGTAATGACCTTCCTTTCCAAACCACCTTGTAGACATCAGGATGCCGATCCTCACTTCCAATTACGATGATGTTAATTCTCAATTAAAACGTTAATGCTAAGTATTGATCTGAAATCTTCTGGGTGCATTAAAGCAAAAGAAGCTTGGCTTTTCCAAAGGTGCTAGATTCTTGTGCCCTATTTAATCTATGGGGGAAAAACCCTGAATGTCAAACCATTTCTGTTTCTTTTCAATAGAGTGTGTATACAATGACAGTGTGTGTGCATCAGGGGTTGTTAAAATTGAACAAGAGTCTTCACAGGCAAAACTATGTGAAACAGATCTCCATATAATTAACAGTGTAAGAAATGATAAAAACCTGTCATCTTGTTATGACTTGAGGTATTAAATAATAAAAATCACACATTTGTGTGGTAAATAATTAAGGCATAATAAAAATAATTATTTGGTGAAATTGAAAGGACTTGGAGAACATTCAGTTAGTGGCAAGATTTTTTTAGGTGTTGTAAAGGTTGGTATGTGAAGTGATACAGAAATAAACATACCCATGGGAGGAAATTAAAGTAGGATAAAACTGGGGCTATATTTCTCTAGAATCACTTTTTATACTCTTGATTGTACTGTGAATATCATGGAAAGTTAATTTAAAGTAAGCAAATAGCCAATTATAAAATAATCCAGAAAATTAAGAGAGCTCAATCTATGAATCTATGTTATAAATATAATTATATGTTTTAATATTGAAGGAATAAATTTATAGTTAGATTGTTTCATATTTTGGATATAATTTTAAATTCTTACAGATAAATAAAATCACAAACTAATATGAATTGACAACTGTTAAGGTTCTTCAATTCAAAGCTAGAGTTAACAACTACATGAGTAAATGGTTCATCCCAAATTTCTCTACTCCTCAGCTATGTATTACAGTTTTACTTGTTCTTAGCATTATAGTTGCTCCCCATATGATCTCAGTAGTGGTGACAGCTATTCTAGTAGAATATATTCTGTTTGATTTTATAACTTGAAAAATAGCCTCATCTATATAAGTGGACTGAACACATACTCACACACACATGTATACATATATACTTATTTGCACATGTATACATACATAGATAAATGGTTGTTTATGTGTGTATATGAATAGACATAAACATTTTGTATTAAGGAAGGATTCCCTTATATTATTCTTTCAATAAAACAGAGCATGCATAATTAAGTTATTACACAACATGCAACAGATGACACTGTGGATCTAGGGCTCTAAATTCCATATGTGAAGAAAAAAATCATTCAACCCAATTACTTGGCTACTGTCCTCTGTTATTCTCCTTCACGAATCAGAGAAGAATTAAAGAACATTATCTGCTTACATCTTGAATTTCTTGACAGACTAGACAACAAAGAACTTCCTTTGATTTCTAGCTATGGTGTTGGCTTCTCAGAAACATTAATACAATGGCAGAGTAAGACCAGTCAAGCACATGGCATCTTGAGTATATTTGTAGCTGGGGGTAATGTTCTTACTACTATTTCTTTACTGCCTACTATGTTCTCAACATCTTTGGGTTCATTCCTTTGTCAGTAGAAGCCCTCCATACATATTCATCTTTCAGTTTCCTACTCACTCTTTCCTTACCACTAAACATGTAATCTCTCCTACAGTCTTTTTCCTACTCTAAATCCTGTCATATCTTACACAATAAGACCAATTTTTGCATAAAATATAGTGCCCATGAACTTCAGTTATTTTATTCTCTATACCCAGTGACCTCCACTTCATTTTTGTCATCCATTCCATAGCCACACAAATTAAGATGATGCTAAAGCTCTCCCCCATTCCAGACCTCAAAGTCAGACTTTCAAGTGCAGTGTTAAGAACTGTGTTTTAATGAATTTTCCTGTGATTAGAGGCAAATGGTTGTTGGTTGAATGTCAATTCTTCCTTTTTTAAATTAGTGAGCCTCTCAAAGAAGAGTAGCCTGAGATGAAACCATTCTTCTATTTTTCTTTATTTTTTTTAAATATTATATATACTGAGGTTGAAAGTTTACTAAAAAAAACTGTTGTTTTCTGTGAATGTTAAGAGTAACCAACAACTAGCTGGTTCAAAATTAGCTTAAGCTTGTTCTACAGGAGGAAACTCGTATGATCAAGAACCATGGTTGGGGAGCTCATAGGCCCTAGACATGTACCATTATTTTGCAAAATAGACATAGCATCAAACCTCCTTCCAAATACTTATTATTATAACCATAGATCTATGAAGTTCCCACTGCCTTGTTAGGGAAGCTTATTACAAAGGATGGTGGTTAACAAAGAGACTCACAACTGGTCAAAATACAGAGAACGAGTACCCAGCTGCAAATGGGCATCTGTGCATGTTTCATTATGGAAGAGGGAACAGAAAGATAGTCAGATCCAAAGGTCATGGGGAGCTGCTGTAAAACTGTCTTTGGTACATGACAGAGCCATTGTGCTCATACAATTATAGCAGCTGTGGTTGACCACACAGGACCTGCACAAGATCAAGCCAAGCAGCGTCCTACATAGGACAAGGGATAGGTCCACAAGGCCTCGCCTGTTACTGAGGAGTTATTATTGGCAGTTGGTGGTTGAGAGAGAGAGGGAGAATCAGTCCTCTTCATGGGTATGGCTCCTGGTAGGTTGCTCATTTTCCCAGTGGATAACCCTACATGCATGCACATTGGGCAGCCCAAACTGAAGTCAGTGGATTAAAAACAGAAAAGGGCATGGAGTTGAGAGGAAGATGCAGCGGTGTGAGGTATCAGAGAAGATGATGGGTGGGGAGATGTGAGCAGTGGGGATGATTGAAATTAATTGTACATGCCTGAAGTTACTAAAGAACAAGAAAGTTTTGAAAATGTAAAAGGAATGAGTAAATTATGCCTCTCTAAGACAAGATACATTATATGTGCAAAGAATCTATTTTCAATAAAAGAAAAAAGAAGAAAAGAATATATATCTGAAAATCATAGAAATATAGTTGTTTTACATAACTGTTAATAAGTATGTTTCCAGATAATACTAGTTTGCCCTGAACATGTTTCTGTTTACTTCTTATCCAACTTGCTGTCATTTGATTGCACATATTTGTGCTTAGTAACCTCCCCTCCTCCATTCGAGTATTCTTTGTTTTTTGTTTGTTTGAACCATAGATTAAAAGTCAGTTAATTTAACTAATAATTAATTAGTTTTGATGTTCTTTTGTTCTTGATGTTTATTGATCATTTGTTAACAACTTTAATAAAGCACACTTGCCATATCATATAATCCTCCTATTGGAATTATAATAAGAGTGTAGTAGACTTACAAAATTGTGCAGCCATATTTGTAAATAAGCTTAAAAACACTTTCATCACCAAAATCTTTTCAAGCACAATAATTTTTATGTACACCCATTGATTGTGGAAATTAATAGGGTTCACAGTTAGATTTTCAAGCATGTTTTGTATGGAGCATGTCTGCTATTATCTGTTTCATGATTTATTTATCCATTCATCTGTTCATAGGCCTTTAGGCTATATTCCGGTTACTTAGAACAGTGCTACAATAAGCCCAGATTGGCAGGTATCTTTTTTTGTACAGTAATTTTATTTCCTTTAGATGTATACCCAAAGTGGTATAATTGGATTATGTAACATTTCTACTTTCAGTTATGCAGTTTCCACAGCGGTTGTACGAGTTTACATTTTCACCAAAAGTCTGCCAAATTCCTTCCTCTTCACATCTTCAACTTTATTTGCCATTTTGCTTTACTACTATTATTGATATTAGTATTGTTTATTATTATTATTATCATTTTACCATCACTCAGCCATTCTAACTGGAGGGAGGTGGTATCTTATTATAGATTTGATTTATGATTTTCTGATGCCAAATGATCATGATTAGTTTTTTTAATAAATTAATAATTATTTTTATTTCTTCTCCAGAAATGTGTCTATTCAGATCTTCTACGAAGCTTGAATTGAATTCCTTGTTTGCTATTGTTTGTATGTTCTGGAGAGTTGCTCCTTTTTGTATAGTTGGCATACTTTTTCTCCCATTGGAGAAATCTGAGGCCTAAGTAGAGAAGTTTCATCCTACAAAGTTTTTTCCTTTATGGTATGTCATAATAGCCTTTGTAAAGGTTTCAACTTTTCCTGTGTTCTTTGCAGACTTATACAGAAAATCACTGCATATACTAATATCTTAAAGGGTTTAGCTATGCTTTTCTCTAGTAATTGTAGAATGTAAGGCTTTTGATCAATTTTAAATTGAGTTTTGTACAAAGTGATAGATAGGTGTCAAGATTTAATCTTTTGCCTAACAATATACAGTTTCCGCAGAACTATTTGTAAAAAGAGGGCAACACATTTTCAGTATAAATTTTTGGAAAATTTGCCAAAAATCAGGGAGCTGAAAATTTATTGAATATGTCTTAAGTGTTCTATTCTGTTTCATTAGTCTAGGTGCCTCATTCTTGGGCCAATACAATGCTTTATTGCTACTATGGTTTTGTACTATGTCTTAAAATAAAATATTATGCTACATCCAGCTTTGTTATTTTTACTCAAGATTGTTTTGCCTAATCAGGATCATTTGGAAATCCTTACAAATTTTAAGGTTATTTTTACCTCTTATAATGTGCTCTTATAGACATTAACCTAAGCTGATGAGGTTTGATAGTATTTTCATTCCATGGATATAAAAATAAATAGTATTTAAGTCCTTTCACCTTGTAAAACTGGGGATTTCAGCAAATAATTATCCCAAATTTTCATTAGCCTAAATATTTACTCAGTCTCTCTTTTACTGAAAGCTAGTTATTAACATCCACTCCATCAGTTAGGGTTTGGCGCTCTCCTTTATGGCTAATTTTCCAAAACTTTTGTCAAGACTGTCTGGCAGTAATTTCTCTTTGTAAAGTACTATCTTCATTATCTTTGAAATTTTCTACCTGCAAGGAGGAAGGACCATAGAGTCTTTCACAAGTATAGATCCAGAAAGCAGGATATGGTGTGAGCATGCAGGAAGTATAGGCAAGGTCATCAGAATAGGAGAATTCTGGGAAGAGAAAAGGCTCCATCTACAGTTGTCACCCAGATGCAGAGGAAGCAAGATGAGAATGCCTCACTGATAAAAGGTACCAAGCCACGTTGCTAACACAGACAAGAATTATGGGTGAATTTTGGATGTAAGAGTTAGTTAATAAAAAGCCTGAGCTAATAGGCCAACCAGTTTATAATTAATGTAAGCCTCTGTGTAATATGGGATTCTCCTCTGTATGCTGTGAATATCTTTTGTTAATAAAGGAACTGCTTTGGGTCCATAGCAGAGCTATAGAGGAACAGAGCTAGGCAGGGAAAACTAAACTGAATGCAGGGAGAAAGGAGGCAGATTCAGAGAGATGCCATGTAGCCCCAATGGAGATAGATGCAGGGAACTTTACCTGATAAGCCACAGCCATGTGGC
>LOJH01058715.1:8921-20289 GCA_001685095.1 Ellobius talpinus
ATAATTTCTTTCTTAGAAGAAATCAGCACTTTAGCCAGCTTTTTTTATAATCATTATTGTATGAAATTTAATGTTCTAGAAACTTTTTAAAAAGTATTTTTTCCACACTTAACTTCTAAGTGTAAAACTATCCCCATGTGTTCCTTTAAAACAGACTTACTTGTTATCATTATAAATATATGTATAACACAATGTGCCTACATGTATGTCTGTGTAACACATGTTGCATACTGCCCAGAGGAGGCTATAAAGATGCTCCTGGAACTGGAGCTATGAAGGTTGCTAAACATGTGGATGCTGGGAATTTAACCTGTGTCCTCTGGAAAAATGGCCAGTGTTCATATCCATTGAGCTGTCTCTCAGGCCACTATTCATTATAGTTTCAACAATTCAATTTTTAGGGAAAGACTTTTTCAATGGGGACCAAAACATGTCTTTCCTGTTGGATTTTTAGGTTTTGTTTTTTTTTTCTTATTCAGCACCTTGTGTCATCAAAATCCCAAGAATATAGGAATTTTTTTCCAATTACTCTTATTAATAGTAATGTCATACAGTAGTAGCATTTATAATTGTTCATGTGTATATAATGCTTGACAGACTTACTTCTTAGTCTGAATGTACTCTGCCTACTTTGGAGGAAAGAAGGCTAGAGTTTGTTTATTTAGCTCACTCTTTAATTCTTATATACAGCTCTGAATTTAAGAAGTATCTCAGGACCAAATACTGAATTTATTTTAGATATCTAAAGCTCATACTTTCATTTACTACCCCACACAGTCAAATGTTTTCTATTCATTATATTTAAAATACATGTATTCTCAGACTTTAATATTAATTTAATTTTGATCTGGGAAGGTTATTGAATTAGTATTGCAGCTCTATAACTCTCACCTGTTCCACACCTCCAAACCCTCCCTTGTCTCCCCCTTCCCTTTCTAATTCATTACCTCTTTGTATTATTGTCACACACATATATACATTTATGTGTGTATGCTTGTGTATATGTTTGTATTCAAATATACACACATGTACATGAAACAAACTGAGGTCATTTAGCATTGTTCATGTGTAAGAAAGGACTGACCACTTGTTGGAGTTTGGCAACCTCTGCAGGAGTTTACCCTAGAAGAACTCTGATTCCTCCTCTCTGACATTTTAATAAGTTATTATATGTGTATATGAGATAAATGATTTTAGGTATACACATAATACAGGCCACATATAACAATCAGAAGCCAATTTTCAGGAGTTGGTCCATGCACCAGCAATTCCAGGCAATCTAATTCAGGTATGAGACTGAACAGCAAGTGTTTTACCAACTGAATCATTTCACCAACTTGATTTATCGACGTTTGTATATGAGTGAGGAAAAATAACCTTGTCAAATTATTAGTACTTTAACTAAGTAACATTTTTTCATTAATAACAAGAACATTGTACCTGTTTTCAATCCTGTGAAGTAGTGTTTTATTTGAGAAGCAGCCTTGAGCCACATACAGAAAAAAATACAGAAATTCTCACCAAAAGAAAAAGACACAGGGAATGTTCTAACATGTTTTAACAGACTTTTGTTGTTGTACATACTCAGCTAGAAATATTAACCTTGACAGTAAACATTACTTTATGAATGAAAGCTCAAGATTTATATCATTTAAGAATGTAATGATTATGCTCAGAAAAATGAAATGTTGGATTCTTCCTTTTTGTTACCATGTCAAGGGAATCCTTGATTTGAAACCAGTATTACAGAGATGATAGTTGTTAAGAGAAAAGATAAGGATGTCAAGACTAAGTAAAATGATGTGGCAACATTTCCAGGCTTCTAAATGAAAGACACACATTTTGGAACCATTTACTTCAAAGAAAGGAAGTCCAAAACAATTTTAACATATGTTTACTGAGTTTATTGACTATGATTTCAGAGTAAATATCAATTTACTTGTAGAAAACTGTATCAGTCACTTCTGAAGTACAACTCTGTCAGAGATAAATGGGTAATCTTACCATTAAGCATCAGTCAATAGCATATACACTTCATTTGTGACATGTTTCTTTTTCAGGAATTTTCACTTTCCTCCTCCTCATCTATTTCCACATTCTCTTCTCCAGATACTGAGTTTCCCTCATTTGCCTTCACAGTTAGGTTTCTTTTTATAGAATTAACATGTCTAAAAGTGTATTAACCTTTTATGTGGTAGTTCTGTTTTTAACAACTTCAATGTACAGACAATTTTATTTAATTAATAACAATTAATTGCTTTATATACTTCATCATGGTTCTTAGCAACCCATGAATAATAACCCCCAATTTTTTTGAAATTTATTTTTTTAAATGCTATCAGTTTTCATTTCACATATCAATCCCAGTTCCTACTCCTCTAGTCCTCCCGTTCCCTCCACTATCCCCTCATACCAGCCCCATCTACTCCTCAGAGAGGGTAGGTTTCCCATGGGGAGTCAACAAAGCCTAGCACATGGCTTTCAGGCAGGACCATGGGCCTTCCCAATATATCTAGGCTGAGCAAGATAACCCTCCAAAGTGAATGGGTTGCAAAAAGCCAGTACAAGCAGTATGGGTAAATCCTGGTCTCCATGTTAGTGTCCCCACAATCTGTCCAGCCATACAACTATCACCCACATTCAGGGGCCTAGTTTGTCCCTATTCCAGTTCTCTGCTTGTCAGGCCAGAGTTGGTGAGCTCCCATTAGCTCAGGTAAACTGTTTCAGTGGGTGTCCTCATCATTTTCTTGAACTCTTTGTTCATAGTCTCACTCCACTCCTCCCACTCTTCAACTGGGGCTCAGTCCAGTGCTTTGCTGTGGATCTCTGCATCTGCTTCCATCATTTGCTGGTTCTATGATGACATTTAAGATAGTCATTAATCCGATTACAGGGTAAGGCCAGTTCAGATGCCCTCTGCACTATTGCTTAGGGTCTTAGAGACAGGTACAATCAATTATGTACATAAAGGTGTATTTTCCTACCCATTAGGTAAAAATAACAACTCCTGAAATAGAGGCATTGTGATATATATATATTAGATAATTTGTTTGGTATATGATTTTTTCATTTCTTATATTTGAATAAGAATAGTCACTTTAAAATACTGACCTTAAAAATTACAGTAGCATAAATGAATATTTCTTACCTATTCTGTTATTCTCTGAATCTTCGGAACTTTTATTAAGTGCCACCACATTTTAAAGATAATTCAAATTGAAAAAAGATGGTTTGATTTAATAACTTGAGGTGAGGTATAGAAAAGAACAACGTGAGTGAGAGACAATTTATATTTTATATATTTTATGCTCACTTGCTCAGAAACATTTGATATGCCACACAGATTTTGGCATCAATTAGACCACCTATCCCAAAATCATATGCTTGAGGCATACAACTCTATAAGCTTACAGCTTTCAAGACTGGATGTGATTTCTGTAGAGTTGTAACTAGAAAGAAATTGAAATGAGTAAGTAACAAAAGTGAGCTCATAAACTTTAACAAAAAAATGTTCTCTAAAGTAGTTTGATGCTTGATAAATATATGTATGTAACTTTAAATTCAGCTCTTTGGACTGCAAAGTTGAATATTTTTAGTATGCTAACAGGTATATACACAAATCATCAGCCAACTTACAATGTTTTTCTTATTACCTGAAAAGAACCTTGATACCTCCCGGATGCCTTGGTCTTTTTTGGTGAGCCTGAGCACTTCTAAACAACCACTGATTTTCTGTGGCTATTGATGATCCTGTTACTGACATAGATCTGAAAGGAATCACAATACTGTGTATTCTTTGATTATTATTCTCCTTCAGTTAGCGTCTTCTAGATATTCAGTCATAGTTTAGGATATAACCAAAATTCATTTTCCTGTCTACATATTATTTCACTATCGGTATAAAGTAATTTTGTGGCTGGGCGGTGGTGGTGCATGTCTTTAATAATAGTGCTCAGGAGGCAGAGAACGGCAGATCTCTCAAGTTTGAGGTCAGTCTAATCTACAATAGCTAGTTCCTGGACAGGCTTCAAAGCTGAAGAGAAACTCTCTCTCAAAACTTTTGCTTCTCCATGAGTCTATGCACATGAATATCATTGTCAACAATAAGAACAACATAATCTTTGTTTTCGTTGTTGGTTTTTTTTTTTTCAAGACAGGGTTTCTCTGTGTATCTCTGGCTGTCCTGGAACTTGCTTTGTAGGGCAGGCTGGCCTTAAACTCACAGAAATCCACCTTCCTCTGCCTCCATGAGTGCTGGTATTAAGGGTGTGCACCACCACTGCCTGGCTTGAATGACATAATGTTAATATTAACATCTACATAAAATTTGCTTTTATGTGTCAAACTGAGTTGTAGGCTGGAATTACATTTAAGGCAGTCTAAGTTTCTACAAATCAACCTTTCCAATCACTCTCCTTTATATTACAAATACTTTAATTGTTATAAAATGTTATCCTATAGTGTAATTTGAGATAAAGGTATCAGCACCTAGATTTTCTATAGCAAAATTTCTTGTTGGATTATCTTTGGATGGCCAGTTCACAAATAATGGCCTAGAGACTTATTATTAATTATGAAAGCTTGGAATTTAGCTTAGGTTTGTCTAAACTAGCTCTTATAACATAAATTAACCTATTTATATCAATACACATTCTGTCACATGGCATTACCTCTCATCCATCTTGTATCTCTTGTTTTCTTTCCGTGTCTTGCTGGTGACACTTTCTTCTCACCAGAGTTCTTTCTTTTCCCAGAAATCGCAACTATTCTTTCCTCTCTAGCTATCAGTCATTGAGCCTTTTATTACACCAAACACAGAAATATATCTTCACACAGGATACAAATATCCCACAACATTTTCCATTTTGTCTAATTAAAAAGGAAAGGTTTTAACTTTAACATAGCAAAATTATATATAATAAATACAATTATAATGTAAGAATTCCATTCAAAATGTCCAATCAGTTTGCATTTAGCATATCAGAGAAAATATTCTATTATCTATCCTATCTTGATAAATCCAAAATTTTGTACTTAATTTAATTTCTACCA
The DNA here is from genome assembly GCA_001685095.1 of Ellobius talpinus. NCBI lineage: Eukaryota > Metazoa > Chordata > Mammalia > Rodentia > Cricetidae > Ellobius > Ellobius talpinus. Next base: position 13,974 of record LOJH01058715.1, read on the forward strand.
TAACTAAGCAAAACTGAACTAAAACAATCTAGTTTTCATCCTCATCAGAGACCCAAGAAGGATATAATATTACCTGAGTAAACATAAAGTATAGAGCAAACAGCTTCCAAAACTATAGAAATGACGGAGACACCTGACTGTCTGAAAAGCCACCCTGATGTTCCTCCGCAACACTGGGGCATCCATCTTCAGTCTACAGGCCTAGGACATTGGACAATTGTTTTTGTGAAACAGGACATTTTGAAGTACTATTCTACTTTGTTGTGGCAAAGTTCATTAGTATCCTTCTTTTGTGTCCTACTTGCCTAATTTGGACAGAATATTATCTGTAGTAAGGCAATGGCAGTTTCTTGACCAAATTGATAGCTCCATCACATGGAAGCAAACTCCATATGAGGGTTCTTCAATGTCCATTATTCTTTTTCAAGAAAGTTACTGCTGTCAGAAGCAGACCTGTATCACAGTCATGAAAAGATTTAGGTTATTAAAATATTTTAAATGTCATATTCTGTACATCTCTGCTTGACTTTGAAAGAATATCTAACATGACTATAGATTTGATTGCTATAAATGACTAATTACTAAACTGCATTTATTAATTTTCCTAAATAATTCATAATAATAACTTTTAAGGAATAGAACTTTACATCACATTTTTAAATGAACTTAATAGGCACAATACTTTAAACAAAAAAAGAAACATGAGTAAGGTATGTCAAAAATAAGCATAAATTTGTATAAATATCAAAAAATCTATACCAATATAAAATATTTGAGAATAGTATTTTTTTATTTTGAAAGTAGACTTACTAATCTACCCTTTTATCTTATCATTTCTATATCTCTGCATTTTGTTTTCAGAAAGAGATCCCTGGATCTTATCTCCTTTGTTTAGTTTCCTCCCTGACAATTGCCAATAACAACTTGCAATCAACCCCCAAATGATGACATACACCCATCAAATGACTGAAACCGCCCATGCCATCTTTTGGGAATGGGGACATCCTTTTCTTTTTACTGTTTCCCATTGTCTAAAGGCAGAGTGACAGCATTTTTAAGAGAACCTGAGAAAATTTGGACAAAGGTCAAGTCCTGGATGAGCTAACTATATTATTTTTGTTTGGTTTCTGTGTAATGGGAAAATGTGGAATTTATCTGAGGTGTATATTGAAGCATTCTATAAGGCTAGGCCACCCTAGCTATAGTTTTGAAGTTGTTCTATATGTAGAATTTTGAGAAAGCCTCAACAAAGGAAATTTGAAAGGCTAAATCACCTGAAATACTTGTCTTTATTGAGGTCTTTTTTTTCTTGAAAACACACAAACTTTTAAAAATAACATATATACCTGTATTAACACAAGTATGGAATGTGTCACATGCACAAGGATTATTTTCTGTTCTATGTTTTAGCAGGTAAAAAAATCTGTCAACTTTATAAATCCATTTGGATTGTATAACCTAACTGTAATATTAATCTCCATCCATGCAATATAAAAGGAAGCCTTGTAATAATAAGTCAAGAAGATTCTGTAGTCAACAAGATCCATCATATCCCATCCTGTCTCAGAGCTGTGTTCACACAGAGGGGTTAGCATACATATCACCTCCGCTGCGTCTCTCCTAGCTTCTTCCCTCGGATTTGCATCCAATATCCTCAAGAGTCCTCCCATGATTAAATCTGATCTTAATTAATTTGAAGAAATTCATAGCTTTTTATTTCTTGTGGAAACAAAAGCATAATATCTTCACAATCCAGGACTTTTCCTGGTTTCCAGGACTTTTCCTGGTTTCCATTCTGAAGCCAAGATATACAATGCATACAGCCTGGTTTAATTGAGTAGTCCCTTCCACAATCCAATGTCTCTTAGCAGCTGTCATTCTCTGTTTATTAGCATTCAAAAAATTCAAAATTAATAAAGCACCATATAAGTACAAGCACCCTGTGTTATAATTTTTATCCTTAGGTGGTCTGTTTTTATATATGTTTAGTCTCTCTTAAAGATTTGACTTTCTTATTTTTAAATTACTATTTTTTCTATGACTGTCTATACCCATTCATTTTCTTTCTTGAGCACCTAATCACCTTTTTAAGCACACTGTACATTTTTAAAACTTCCTGCAGTGTTCTCTGACTGCATGAGCCAAGCCTTAAAGGGCTAGTCTGAACAAATTCAGTTTTGCTTATCATCTAACACAGGCTGCAGGCAGTGGCCAAAAGTTACCCCCACGTAGGCAATGAACATCAGCCTGCCCAAAAGACTGACTGTAGGACCAGGAATCTATGTTTGGCTCCTTGTCTAGAACCTTTCTTTGCTTTCTCAGGCCCTATATTTGGATAATTGTGCCTCCATGTTGGATGTCAGATGTGGTAGTACTTTCTTGGACTGATGTATCCATTTTTTTCTACCATGTCTTCAAACATCCAAAATTCTTTCTTCCATCTCTCATAGTCTCTTGGTAATGCTTGCCTCTGTAGTTCCTATGAAAATACACAAAATTTTCAATTCTAATCTTCCATTTTTTTATTGGTTCTACTTCCCTTTGTCTTGAGGATTTTTTCATTTTCTTATACTATTTGTGTTTTACTGAATTTCTATCAGGGCAGCCAAATCCCCAATAAAATAACACAGACAGACATAATGGATGCAAAAGCAGTACACATCCTTCTGCTTCATCAAAAAAAAACACTGCTACCTTAGGAAAGTTGTTAGAAAAAGATATTCAAAAAATGGACTTAGGAAAGAAACTGGCATAGCCATTTTAATATCTGACAAGATGGACTTCAAACCAAATCTAATAAGAAGAGATATTAATGGACACTAAGTATTTATCCGAGTAAAAACAAGCACAAGGGCACACAAATTTGTAATAATATAGCAACCACTAAGATAAACACTATTGCGTCTTTAATCACATATTGCTCTTCACACAATGATACTGGGAAACTTCAATACACAACTTACATCAATATATAAATCATCCCAACAAAAAGTAAACAGAGAAATCTTGGAGCTAACAGACATTATAAACTAAGTGGATCTAATGAGTATTTACAGAACATTTCATCCAGTTACAAAATAATATACCTTTTTTGCACCTCATAGAACTTTCTCCAAAACTGAACACATACTCAAACACAAAACAAGTTTCAACAGATAAAGAAAATTTGAATACCACCAGGCATATTCTCAGACTATCATGGACTAAATCTGGATATCAACAACTGGAATAACAGAAAGTTTACAAACTTTGAAAATTTTAAATAAAAAATGACATACATTAGAAACTGTATTCCAAAAAAATTAGGAAATCTGAAAGAAGTGGATAATTTTCTTGGTAGATACCTCTCAATAATATCTTTAATTTCCAGTGAATACAAGTGGTAATTAAAAGCCTCCCAACCAAAATACCCCATGTCCCAGTGTTTTCAGTGAAGAATTCTATCAGCCATTCAAAGAAGAGTTAACATCAATGTTCCTCAAATTATTTCACAAAATAAAAACAGAAAGAACATTGCCCAAATCATTTTATAAGTCTGTAGTTACCCTGGCACCCAAACCATGTAAAGACATAAAAATGAAAATGAATTGCAGGCCAGTTTTAATCATAAACATAGATGCAAATATTCTCAAAAAATATTTGCAAACTGAATCCAAGAACACTTCAAAAACATCACCCACCATGATCAAGTAGGCTTTATCCAGAGATGAAAGGATCCTGGATAAATGAAAATCAGTGAGTGTAATCCACTATATAAAAAAACTGAAAGAAAAAAAAGCAACACAATCATCTCATTTGATGCAAAATGATTATTTGAGAAACTCGAACTCCTGTACATGGTAGAAGTCCTGGAGAGATTAGTGATACAAATAGCATATCTAAGCATAATAAAGGAAGTTTAGATCAAGTCAATAGTCAATATCATCTTTAATGGAGAGAAAATGTAATCCCCCTAAAATGAGAAACAAGACAAATTGTTCACCCTCTCCATACCTATCTAATGTAGTACTTGAAGTCTTAACTAGAGAAATAAGATAACTGAAGAAGATAAAAGACATACATATTGGAAAGGAAGAAGTCAAAGTATCTGTCTCTAGATGATATAATAGCATACATAAGTGACCCCAAATTTCGCCCAGAGAACTCCTATATCTGATAAACACTTTCATCACAGTTGCTGGATGGAAAATTTACACACTGAAATCGGTAGCCATCCTATGTACAAATGATACATGGTCTAAGAAATAAGTAAGGGAAACAACAATACCTTTCACTATAGCCTGAATTAGAATGCAAAATTTTGGGATAACTCTAATAAAAGAAGTGAAAGACTGTATGATAAAACTTCAAGTCTTTGAACAAAAACTTGAGAAGATATCAGAATATGAAAAGATCTCTCATGCACATGGATTGGTAGGATTTATATAGCAAAAATGTCCATCTGCCCTATATCATTTTACAGGTTCAATGGGATCCACATCAAAATTCTAACACAAATTCTCACTGACCAGAAAATATAATTCTTAATTTTATATGGAAACAAAAAACACCCAAACAATTCAAACAATTGAACAACTATTCAAACAAATAGTTCAAACAATTCTAAACTCCAAAGACCTGCTGGAGGTCTCATCATTCTTAATTTCAAGTTTTACTAAAGAGATATCATAATGAAAACCACAAGGCATTGGCACAAGAATAGACAAGTTGAGGATTCAGACTTAAATCCATACACCAATGAACACCTGATTATTTTTAAAGTGTAAGGAGTTAAGGCCTACTAGGCCAAATGGTGTCAAACAGGAATCTGCCTGGAGCTGTCAAAGGTCCTGTCTGTGTCTAGCCAATAAAGAGTGACCAAACAATGTTTCCTGAGTTCCTAGCAACTCTCAGAGGTCCTGATAGTTCCTAGTTAATGAGAGACAAGCATAATGTCATCTGTCAGTGTGGTATGAGAAGTCTTTCTGTATATGTGTTGCTTTTATTGGCTAATAAAGAAGTAGCCTAGGTCAGTGATAGGACAGAGTATAACTAGGTATAGTTTAGTATAAACTAAACTGAGTGCTGTGATAAAGAAGGTGAAGTCAGGAGAAACCATGGAGCTGGCAGAGCAGAAAGACACAAGCTCCCAGTTGGAATCTTGATGGTAGACCATGAGCCTCATGGTAAAATATAAAATAATAGAAGTGGGTTAACAAAAGACATAAGAGATAGTTAGCAATATGCTTAAGCTATTGGCCAAACAGTACTGGAAATAATATTGTTAGGACCCAGCAATTTCTGACCATTCCCAGAGGAGACATTATTCCTAGGAATTCCTTATCTACAGTCCCATCTCAGATGTCCTATTCTACCACAATTAAAATATTTGGCATTTTGATGTCTCCTCATACATTTGGAAATTGCTTTTCCTACCCAATATTCCATATTATAGTCAATGTCTCAATGCTCATTGTATGCATGATCCATTCATCATTGGTAGTGATCTAACTTTTAAAGTCCCAAATATCTTTATGCATTCTAAGTTGGCATTTTCAAAAGCCAGCGATTCAATAACTACTCTTCTAGCATCTGGATTTGTTACTCCTCTTTGTACAACCTTAGTTAATATTTGTAGAAAGGCACTAAAGGGATCTCTCTGGCCCTGTTTAACCCTGGTTTCTGATTCAATTCATTTTTCTTGTTCTTGAATCCTGTCCCAAGCATTTAAGGCTTCATTGTGGCATAGAGACAAGATTTGTTCATTGTAAGGAGCTTGAGCCTGTGGGTCGGCATAAGTTCCCTCACCAAGAATATGATCTCGGGAAGTCTCAAGTTGTATAGATTTTCCCTGTTGTTCTAAAATTTTAGCCTCTTCCTGAAATAACATTTCCACATCATCTGGGTTTACTGAAGCTAATTGAAGCCAGTCATGTGGTGTGGGTTTAATGCTGGGAGCCCATGTCTTTAGCATCTCCCTAGGGAACAATGTGGATTGCAAGCCATATGTTACTACTGCTTGCGTAATTTCTTTTAGATCATTCATTCCTATAGGTATCCATCTACCTTCTTTAGATCCTTTTGGGCCTTTAGAATTTGATGCTTTGTCAGAGTAGATTACTGGGTAGGAAGCTAAAACCCTAGGTAAGTCATCTCTGACAGCTACTGGCAATGTTGAATCCTGTCCTTGTGCCTTCTTTCCTTGTCCATCAGCTCTAATGTCTTCAATTATTTTAAATCTTTTTACCATTGTCTTTGTAAAGCCTGAATCTTCTGGACTGTGTATATTTCTAGTGATTTCATTGAGGCACCTAGCCTCTTGTCCTCATTCTGCACA
>LOJH01058717.1:0-11368 GCA_001685095.1 Ellobius talpinus
TTCTGACCCAGGCACTCACCAGTTCCTTCTGGCTTTGGACCACAGCCAGTGCTGCTTCGTGGGTTTGGCAGTATTGCCTGCCGGTGTTCCAGTCTCTAGGCTCCTCGGAGAAGTAGTAGCATTTCCTTCCGTAGAGCAGCCAGTCCTCTGGGCAGGGTGTCTCACACTTGATGCAGCCCTTGGAAGCTGCAGGGAGGGAGAAGGGACTGAGTGTCTCCAAATGTGCATGGCCACTGCCATGTTCCCAGTGTGCCTGGTCACCGCTGTGTCCCCTGGGCTCTTCCCATGGCTCCATCCCTCTGTCTGGACTTCAGTGCCCTTCAGAGACACTGCTGAAGTCACTGTGCCCCAGGGAGGAGTCACAGATGAAATGAACAGCAAGAGGCACTGAACAGCAAGGTGGTCAGTGCGTTATCATGGGGGACAGCAGAGGGACAAACCCAAGGAAGGATCTCCCCCTTAACCCTAGGAACTCAGACCAGAAGGGACCTGAAAGCCACATCTCCGTAGCCAGGGTGGGAGACCCTGGCAGGACAGTGTGCCTCTTTCATACCACATTCTCCCTCACTAGCTAGCTCCACCACCCTGTTCATCACTGAACTTCTAGAAATTCCTTTTAGATTTGAGTCCTGAGCCAGGTGGATGGCTCACTCGGTGAATAGTGACATTTTGCCTCCAAGTTTGACAACTTGAGCCGCATCCCTGGGACCCACCCTGCACGCTGTCCCCTGACGTCTACACCCATATCCCAGCATGAAATGTAAGTGCAAGCAAGTATTATTTTAAAGTGGGGACTGGAGAAATGGCCCAGAGATTAAAAAACTTGCTGTTCTTTCAAACAATCTGGGTTCAATTCCCAGCACTCACATGGCAGCTCACAACTGTCTATAACTCCAGTTCCAGGGGATCCCATGCCCTCTTTGGTCCTCCATAGTTCAGACGCACACAGACACAAGCACGCACACACACAGACACACAGACACACACACACACACACACACACACACACTTTTCTGGGAAAGCAGTTCAGAATGTCCACCAAGACCTCTTTGTCGTGTGCTAACTTATGCTTCGCATCTCCTGGCGACCAGAAGACAGGTTAATCCAAAACCAGGAGTTTGTTTGGCTTTGTTTTATGCATTTCTCCTTCTCTTGGGCTCATTTGAGGTTTGGTTTGGTTTGGTTTGACTATTTAGCCCTGGCTGGCCTGGACCTCACCATGTACACCAGGTTGGTCTCAAACTCAGAGATCTGCTTGCCTCTGCCGCCCATGTTCAGGGATTAAAAGCATGAGTCACGGTACCTAGTTCATTGGAAGCTTTATAGGTAAGTTTTAGTTTTGAATTTTGACAGTTTCATGTAACCAAAGCTGACTGTGGTAGTTTGAATGTAATTGGCACCCATAGGCTTATAGGGAGTGGCACTATTAGGTGTGGCTTTGTTGGAGTAGGTGTGGCCTTGTTGGAGAAAGCATATCACTGTTTGGTTTGGGGTGGACTGTGAGGTGTCCTGTGCTCAAGCTATGCCCAGTATCTCAGTTCACTTCCTGTTGCCTGCGGATCTAGATGTAGCCAGCACCAAGTCTGCCTGTGTGCTGCCATGTCCCACCAGGATGATAATGGACATGGCGTCTCTTCACAGCAACAGAAACCCTAAGACACTGACCTCAAATTCTCTAAGGCTGACCTTGGGCTTCTGCCTCTACCTCTCCAGTCTTGGATACCAGGTGTGTGCCACTATCCAGGCCTTAAAGGTAAATTTTGTCTTGATTGTTTTCTCCTTTGATTATGTGGAATGATAATAACTGCAAATTCCATGAGCATGTGGTTTTTTCTTCATAGAAATGTTTAATTAAAATACTGATTAAGATGGGGCCAAGAACACACCTTACTACCCAAGGGGCTGCACTGTCCTGGGGAACCTACCACCACACAGACACTGACACACTACTGCACACTCTGAGCACACCTAAGCCCTGACTCAGGCCCACTTGGGAGGAATGTCCACAGTGTAGCCTCCCCCCTGGGCTCTCCTGAGAGACACCAAAGCCGTGTCCACACATTCCCTGACCTGCTGATCCAGAACACAGATGAAGCGAAAATGATTCCTTTCACAACTTTATTCCAGGCAAAGTTGATCTGGCCCTGGTGTCCTCAGTCCACCTGCAAACACATTCAGACCCTTTGCTCGTCCAGCAAGTTGGACAAGGGAGATCTTGGTAGAGACTGATAGGGAGTGGATTTTCACCACTTTAGTAAGGCAACCCACTCCTGGTCAGACTGCTTTCTAAAGATTGAAGAGGCTGGAGAGATGGCTCAGTGGCTGAAAGCACAAACTGTTCTTGCAGAAAACCTGAATTCAGTTCCCAACACCCACGTGAGGCAGCTCAAAACTGCCTATAACTCCAGCACCAGGGGATCTGATGCCCTCTTCTGGTCTACACACACACACACACACACACACACACACACACACACATGCACGCACTTGTGGGGGGACACACACAAACATAAAATAATAAAAATAAATGCTTAAAGGTTGAGGACAGGAGGGTGGGGGTGTAGTTCAGCTGACAGGGCGCTTGCCTAGCATGCACAAGGCCCTGAGTCCGATCCCCAGCATTCCATAAGCCAGGTGTGGTGGCACACACTAGACAGACCTGGTGTGGCACAGAATACCCTTAATCTCAGCACTGGGGAGGGGGAGGCAGTCAGACCAGGAGTTCACAACCAGCCTCAACAACACAGGGAATTCAAGGACAACCTGGGCTACATCAGCGCTTGTCTCAAAAAGAAGGAGGAGGAGGAAGAAGAAGAAAAACTTCAGTCACTTCTGCAAACTCCACAGAGGCCAAGACATTTTCCCAGAAGTCTCCCCAGAGCACACAATCCATGTGGGGAGCCTCCCCTGCCCCCCTTTACCTCTGGAGCCCATTCACAACCACACAGAACTCCACATTTGTGAGCCTCTTCCCCTTAAAAATGTTTCCCATGTAGCATCCAGAGTATTCCACTCCAAAGGATGCTTCTTTGGCATACGGATTATTTTGAGCTAAATACAACTGAGAATCAATAAATACAGGGGAAGCTCCCTTCTCCCTCTCTCCCTCCCTCCCTCCTTCCCTCCCTCCATCTTTCCCTCCCTCCCTCCTTCCCTCCCTCCCTCCATCCTTCCCTCCCTCCAACCTTCCCTCCCTACCTCTCCCTAGTCCCTACCCCACTCTGGTTCTCAGTCTAGGATCTTACATGTAGCAAAGTTCATTAAGTGTTTGTTAAATGAATGTGATTTTTAAAGTCTCATATTGCCAAATTGTCACCTCTAAGAGGCTTTGCCTGCCTAGCCTAGCCTGCTCTGAATGCCCATGGCATTTATGAACTAATTCCTTGGTACCACTGCTTTCTACATGGCCAATAAATGGGACATGCATGGTCCGTGCGGAAGTGTGTTATTTCAGGCTTCAATTATATTAACAACCAACCACTTCTAATTTACTGTGTGCCTCCCCCCGTAACCTGATACATGGAGGAATGTGCCTAGCTAGGCGTGCTGGGACTAGGCGTGCACACTGGTCCACACAGGACACACAGGTGTGCACTGCTGACACACTCTGACATGCACACTTACCCAAGATGCTCATCACCACCAGGATGGCAAACAGGAGGACCGCAATGGCCCCCAGCAGCAGGCGTGTGGTGGTATCTAAGGAGAAGACAAACGGTCAATATCAGATGCCACCTGTCGTCCTGTCTCCAGCCCCCAGCACCGTCCCCAAGTCCTAACAGCATGAGCCTTGTGGGGTGGAACTGAGCAAGAACTGGAAGCAGCCCTCAGGGCGACGGTGATGGTGCCAGCCCTTTGAGAGACTCTCTTCAGGACCACGGCTCCAGTTTTGTCACCCCTACTGCCCACAGACTCCTGTGACTGTCACAGCTTTCGGACCTGGGCTCCCCTGTTGTTTTTCCAGCACCTTCCAGGCTTCACCCATTCTACCCTCACAGCCTTGCAACAGGGTGTCTGCTCCCAGGTCCTCCTCCTCCACCCCATACCTCCTGGCATTCTGCCCACCCCTCTACCATCTGTCACCCCACACCCACTCTTCCAGGTTCTCCTTACTTTTATCTCCACTTAAGACGCTTATGGTAATAAAGGAAACCTTTCAGACTTAAAACAGAGGGTTTTCTTATTTTATTGTGATACAGATCTCATGAGATAATATAGAACACATTATAAAATTTACCATTTTAACCATTTTAGGTGCTCAATTAATAGCAATAAGTAGCAGGCTAGTCTGGTCATCTAGTTGCGAAAGTTTTGACTCCATAAGCAGAGGCTCTGCACCTACTAAGCAGTAACTGCCACACCCATCCTACCCACGGCCACTCCGCCTGGCCTCTCCCCATTTGCCGGTCCTCCTCACTTCAGGAGTGAATCTTACAGCGCCTTTTCTTTGGTGTCAGGCCTATTTCACCTAACATGTTTTCAAGTCTCATCTACGTCATAGCACGTGACAGAACCTTACTCCTGTTTATGATTCATCATTTCATTCTCTGGATGTATCACATTTGGTCCATCCACTTGTGACAGTTAGTCTTAATGGTCAACGGGAGACAATCTAACCCCCCCACACCCCCGCAAAGGGTTTCAGTAAACAATTGTCCAGACTAGGTTGGACCTGTCTGTGGGGGTTGCTCTGGCTGTGTTCATTGTCATGGGAGGAACCAGTGCCCTGTAAGGGGCACTCTTCCCTGCTTTGGGGTCCTGCTTCAATTGTGTAAGCATAGAACACGTGTGCCAAGCAGTAGGCATGCGTGCATCTCTTTCTTTCCGACCGTAATTGTGGCTGTGACCAGTGCAGTTGGTTGCCTTGACTTCCCCGCAGTGATGTCTCTCTCTGCTCCAGTGCAACCTGAAAACTCATATCCCTCAGTGCCAGAAAAGTTTTCTGTAATTACATCATGGATGGTTTCTTCTTTATTTTCTGATTTCCTCCTAAAAGTCAAAGTCTTCACATGTTTGAGCTCTTAAATTGACCCTCCTCCTTCCTCTTCCCCCACCCCCCATCTCTTTACCGCTTTGGTTTATTTCGGGGAAGATGTCTTCAACTCCATCCTCTCACCCTTCCACCAGGTTTTTCACTCTGCAATGATAATTTAAGGTGTCTGGGGTTTGCCCCAGCTGTGCTATGTTGTCCTCTCTTAAAGCAGCCTACCCTTGGTTTACGCTGTGATAGTTTCTCTGACAACACTGCTGAGAGTTGTTCCACCGGAGAAGAGGTGAGAAGACTGTGAGCTTCTCCCCAGAGAGTCTTTCAAAACGCTTATTCCGATTCCTGGAGGGGTGTGGGTATTGTTCACAGCTAAGGCAGGAGGACAAAAGAGTTCTCTGGAGCCTCTGAGTCCACGGCTATCCGTGGGAGCATGGCAGGAGCTCTGGCTGGTTGATCTGGGGCTGTTAAATTACATGGCTTTTTCCCCTGGGTAAATTGGCATCTCTGGAGGAACCGCTTCCGTTTCCTTGCTACGGCAATAACTTGGAGCCATCTCTTCCCAAGAAGGCTTGGAGCGTGCCCTCCACACTTTGAAAGTGGGCCCCAAGGCCTGCTCCTTGTATAGTCCTGTATTACAGCAGCCCTGATTCTTGAGAGTGTTACCTCAAGTTCCTGCCAGAAATGGGGACAGGCTATTTAGATCTGGGTCCATATCTCTGAAAGACATTCCACACCCCTCTTCCTGTTTTCAGCCCATCTTCCACCATGCCCCTGCCCCTGAGCACTGGGATCCTCAAGTGTGGCCCCTGTGGTTCCTCTGCTGACTGGTCTTTCGCAGGTGGCCTAAGTCCGTTAGCACTCAGCCCGTCTCACAAGCTCTTAACTCCCGTTCTCACTGTGATCAGCCTTAAAGTGTCCCCTCTACTGTTTGTTAGCAGGTCTCTAAAGGGATAGAGAGGGCAATTCTGTATTCAGCCAGGCACTGGACCTGTGAGACTCACAAACATTTTGGAATCATTTCTTTGAGTAAGGTCTACGCACCAGCAGAAATTCACTGGCCTCCACAGAGGTCTTTGGTGTCTACACTGTCCTGTACCAGGGGTTTATGCTGGATTTCTCCAAGAACTAAGCTGGATTCCTCATGGGGTCAACACTGAGCTCCACTGGAGTCTATGCTGGGTTCCTCTAGAGCAATGGCTCTCTCTCAACCTGTGGGTCGGGACCCCTTGGGGGGGCGTCAAACGACCCTTTCTCAGGGGTCGCCTAAGACCATCAGAAAACACAAATATTTGCATTACACTTCATAAGAGTAGCAAAATGCAGTTATGAAGTAGCAATAAAAATATTTTTATGATCTGGGAGGTGGTAGCACATGCCTTTAATCCCAGCATTTAATTTAATTGGAATGCAGAAGCAGGTGGATCTCTGTGAGCTCAAGGGCAGCCTGGTCTGCAGAGTTAGTCCTAGGACAGCCAAGGATACACAAAGAAACCCTGTCTCAAAACACAAAATAATAATAATAATTTTATGGTTGGGGTCACCACAGCATGAGGAACTGTATTAAAGGGTTGCAGCATTAGCAAGGTTGAAAACCATGGCTCCATGTTGTGTTCCTCCACAGTTCTACATCGGGGCATCCCATGGCCCAACAGTAGTTTCCTCCAGGGGTCTATGCTTGTCTCTTCCAGGGACTCCTCTGGGATCCACCAATGGGATCTAGACTAGGACCTTCCAGGGGTCTACACTGGGCTCAGCCTATGCTGGGCTCTATCAGGGGTCTATATTATATGCCTTCTGGAGTCTATGCTGGGGTTTGCTAGAGGCCTACACTAGGCTCCTCCAAGGGTCTACACTAAGTTCCTCTAGGGATCTCTTCTGGGTTTAGGAGTCTATGCTGAGCTCGGGGGGGGTACACTAGGTTCCTCCAGAAGTCTATGCTGGGTTCCTCAGGGGGGTACTAAGCCGTATTTCTCAGGGGGTCTACATTGACTTCTACTGGGGCCTACATTGAGTTCCTCTAGGGGTCTACACTGGGTTCTTCCAGGGGTCCATGCTAGGGTTCTCCTCTGGGGTCCTTCGGAGGTCTATGCTGGGGTCCTCCTGCAGCCTACACTAGATTTCTTGAGGGGTCTACCCTGAGCTGCACCTAGAATCCATGACTGCATCCACCAGGAGTCTGTGTGGGTGGCTTCAGGCAGTGTGAGGGCAGAGGCTCAAGACTGCCCTGAAACAGCAGGCAGCTTGTTCTCCCTGCTCTGCTGTCCCGGGGGCAGGGGGGGGGAATTCAACACAGCCTGTGTCTCCTGGAACCACATACCACTGCCGTGGGGAACACACTGCTGGGTATCATTCCTCTCTCCTCTTCCAAACCTGTGGACTGAGTCACCCATAGAGAACCCAGCATCTGAAATCACTTCCCGGGTTCATATCCATCCTCTGGCCCTTTCTGAGTGTGGACACACAGAAAAGTCACTGGGCATCTATTCTGCTCCACTGTCCCCAGGTCAGCGTCTACCTCTCAGGTGTTAATGCGATGTCAGTGTACACAGGGCCCTCCCTTTCTGTGGGTCTGTATCCACACACTCAACCAGCTCTAGACTGATATGAGAAAAATTTGCATCAGTATTGAACAGGTGCAGACTTTCATGCCGTGTTGTTTTTCCTTAAACAATACAGAATAGCAATGAAGTACATGGCCTTTACATTTATTTGATATTATAGTGACTTTAGACATGTTTAAAGCATATGAGAAGATGTGAGCCGATTTGGTGCAAATATGCCATTTGGTCTCGGGCACTTGAACATCCTTGGATCTTGGGGTCTGATGAAGGTTTCTGGTACTGATGTGGCTGCTGAGGAAGGAGGTAGAGTGCTTAGAATTGTGTCCAACACAGTGAGTGCTGACCAACCCCGAGCACCCAATGACCAGCCCCAAGCATTTTGGGATTAAGAACCGTGCTGAATTCCTTTGGGTTCCCTAAAGCAGGACTTGGCCATTGCATTGCATAATACAGACTAGGATTCAACACTGAACACAGTATTCTCAGTCAGCCTTACAATTCAGTTGGGTTGAAGGAACTTGGTAGAAAAGGACGGTGTATACATATGTTCCCACCATCACCAAAATTGAAGAGCCTCTTCACTTCTTCATAGGGATGCTTTCTCTAAACCATGCAGCATGGACAGAAGAAGGACACTATGCTGGCTGGCCTTATAACAATGTGACACAAACTAGAGTCATTTGAAAGAAGGGAACTTTGAGAAAATGCCTCCATAAGATCCAGCTGTAGCTGCCGGGCGGCGGTGGCACACGCCTTTAATCCCAATACTTGGGAGGCAGAGGCTGGCAGATCTCTGTGAGTTTGAGGCCACCCTGGCCTACAGAGAGAGTTCCAGGACAGGCTCCAGAGATACACAGAGAAACTCTGTCCCAAAACAAAACAAAAAAGATCCAGATATATAGCATTTTCTTAATTAGTGTTTGATGGGGGAGGGCATAGCCCATTATGGATGGTGCCATCCCTGGACTGGTGGTCCTGGGTTCTATAAGAAAGCAAACTGAGCAAGCCACAAGGAGCAAGCCAGTAAGCAGCCCCCCTCCGTGGCCTCTGCATCAGCTCCTGCCTTCAGGTCCTTGCCCTGTTTGGGTTCCTGTCCTGACTTCCTGTGATGATGAACAGTGATGTGGAAGAGTAAGTCAAATAAAGCTTCTCCTCCCCAAGTTGCTTTTGGTCACAGTGTTTCACTGCAGCAATAGAACCCCTAACACAGACACCCTAGGACTCCCAACACACTGTTCGCTGTCTGCCCTCCTGGATGCCTGAGGCCGGATAGTTGGAGTCCATGTGGTTCCTGCTTCCTCAGATTGCATAACTAAAGTGCCATCAGCTGGATGGCTTCAAAAATAAGGTATCCTCTCACAGTTATGAAAACCAGAAGTCCAAACGTTGAGGTGTTGGCAGGACCATGCTGCCTTCGAAGGCCTCAGGGAAAGCCTTCTTGGCTCATCCTAGCTCCTGGAGTTTTGCTGAAAGCCCTTGGCTCATGACTTCACCATCTCAGCCTCAGTCATTCTTAGCCCACAGCCTCCCAGGGTGTAGCTATGTCTGTCTAAGGATGCCAGTTCACATTGGTATAGGACCCGCTAACTCCATTCTGACTTTCTCTTAACTAATCACACCTGCCAGAACTACAATTCCACCCAAGGGCACATTCTGCGGTCCTGGGAGTTAGGGTTCGCCGTGGCTCCTGTGGTGTGAACATAGTCCAGCTTTTCACAGGCATCTAACTTGACAGTCAATCCCATCACACAATGGTCTGTCCAGATACGCTGGAGTTTACGGTGCAGGTTATCTGGGCTTCTAAATGAGGATGATTTGGCCTAATATTAGAAAGAACAACTAGAAACCACTGACTCTTCGTACCTCAGATCCCCCTCATACCCACATCCCCAAAAAGCACTTGGCTGATGTCTAAACCATCCAGGGTACAGCCTGGCCAGCCATAATCCTGATCATTTTAAAATGCTCAAATGTGAAGCTTGGTAATTTTTAAATTTTTAGGTAGATTTTGCCAAATGCATGTGTGTGGTTTTGATCAGGAAGTTGTGGGTTTGTACCTAATAAAAAAAACTTTCAACATTAAAAATTCAGAATTGGTGACCACTGAGAAATCTATATAGCCTGAGGTAAGCGGAGTCACTCTGTCCCCTCTCTCTTACCCCAGAACACTTTGCCCCACTCTCAGGCCCAAGGCTAGAAATAGCCCTATCTTGAATCTTCTTCAGTGTTTCCAGACCCCGGCAGGGCACTCTGGATCGATCAGCTTTCCCAGCCTTCACCTGGAAGGACAGACTCACACACACAGGGAAAGCAGCCTTCACCGGACCAACCAATGTCTGCTTTCTGTTTCCAGAGCTAACCTGCCGCTGAGGACGGTCTTCGAGACCGCGGCCTTCTGAATGGAGCTCTCCAATCCTCTCAAGCTGTGAGGAGGGAAAAGTTGCCCCTCCTGAGGGGCCAGGAGAGGAGAGCTGTGTGTTCAGAAAGTGCAACGGGATTCTGTCCAGTTAGCCTCTCTGAGCCAGTGTCCTTGATGGTGCCAGAAAAGAGGCAAGCTTTTCATACCAGAAGGCCAGTGGCAAATCCCATGGAGGTTTCATGTGTTAGCGGCCAGTGTGTCCCTGAGTGAGATATTCAAGACTCTCACTCCCCACATCCTGTCCAGTGCTGATCCACCTCATTAGGGCAGAGATGAGAGTTAAATGGTAGCTAAGGTACACACCCAACTCCATGGGTGGGTTACGGTTGTTTGAGGCAAAGTTAGATCAGGGTGCAGGTATCTCTGGGGGCTCAGTTACATCATTTCAGAAACTTCCCCTTTCTCTTCAAGATAGGGACCAGCCTAAGCAGAGGCTGCAAGCCCACTGGGACCCCAGGACCAGCAGATCTTGCTGTCTGTCATGTATCCTTAAGAGAACTGAAGTGCCGGGCAAGAGCAGCCTCAAGGGCAACCTCAAAGGACTCTGGCTGGGCGGCTGCTCCCCACTGTTTTCCCTGGACTCCTCACCCAGGCTGTCGGGTTCTGTGTTCAGGGAGCTGGAAAAAGAGCCACCACAACAGAACCTACACTCCAGACCTCTCTCTGATTAGCACTGCAAGGCAGAAATCATGACATGACCCACAAGGTGAGAAAAAAGTGAAGCTCACCAGTGGGTATGGGCAGGTGGCTCAAGCTTACCAGCTCTTGGCCCCTTACCAAACTGACTCTGTCCTATTTGAACAGCTCTGTGAGGGCTGGATATACCCAGGGTCCAAGAAGGTGTCTTAGCACTGTAGAAAGACTGAACAAGCCAACTCAAAGGTCCCATACAGTGGCAGCCACCTGTGAGGACCAATCCCTTTGGAAGGAGATAGGACATACCCAAGGAACATCTAGAAAACCCTCAGAGGACCAACAGAACAAAACAGTCCTGTAGAAGAGTCAGGAGGCCAAGATGCTGAGCATCCAAGAGCCATTGGGAAGGGTGCTCTTATCTGTACCAAGACCAAAAGAGGACAACGGTGATATCAGTAGGGAGCCATGCCATTTAGATGAGACAAGGCTGCATTGCAAGAAGATGCCAAGCATGGCGGTGTGCTGGACCACCACCGAGAGGTTCTCACTTTCCTCCTGCCCAGTGTGTAGCCTCTTCTTCAGCTGATGGGCAGGGCCAGTCAGCCACACTGGCAGTAGGAAGGACAAGAGTCAATGTATTCAGGGCCAAAGATGGAGCCAGAGTCAGCCAGCACACTACCCTGAAATAGCCTTACCCAGTGGGGACAGAGGAAAGGTTAGTAGAGCTGAACCTTTCAAATACTTGAGGAGGAGGAGGAGGAGGAG
>LOJH01058719.1:0-11367 GCA_001685095.1 Ellobius talpinus
AAAAAAATTTAAAGAGAGAAAGAAATAACAGAGTTGACACTCACACGCTCATCTTTATAACTGTGAAACTGACCGAATTCCCCCACATTTTTTTCTTCCTGCCTTCCTTTCCCAACAGGTCAGTGGGAAATTGGAATGCATCCGGTATATGGTACTCAGACTCCTTTGGTCTTTATTCCCCACACTATGAGTTTCTCTCAGCAGTGCTTTTCCTGACTTTTCTTCTCTAACTGTTCCTTCTCTTTACTTCTTAGGGAGTGGCATTAAATTTCACAAAACTGCTTGAGGACAGTACAAAGAGCTTCAACATGCCCACAGTTGTTTCTGAATGCTTTAAGTTATTATGGTATGTTTGTCAGAATCGATGACTTAGTGGTTAAATGCTGTCAGCTGAAGCCCACAGTTTCATGCAGACTTAGTTAGGTCTCCCCTCACATCTGTTTTCAGTTCTAGAATATCTTGGTTATGGTGTAACCCTTAGGTGTCAGATCCCTTTGGGATCATCTTCACTGTAAAAATTAATCAACACCTTTTGTTTTGGGTAAAACCAAATTTTGATGATTCATTGTCTTCTATTTTTCATTCCCTTTATTCTCTCAAAGGGAACTTTAGCTGATGAACTATAATCCATATATCATGAAACTCAACTTTTAGAAGTACATGGTTCAGTGGTTTCTGCAAGTTCTATTTTTGTAGCTGTCAGCTCTATATAATTACAGAACATTTCCTCATTGGGATCAGAAGCCCTGCAAGGATTAGAAATCATTCCCATCTCCTCTTCTCCAAGGCCTTCCCAACTGCTCATCTACTCTGTTTCTATGGATTTGACTAGTGTAGACACTGCATGTAAGTGGACACTGTCTACTGAATGCGACCTTCTGTCTCTGACCTCTTCCCTTAGCCTATGGTGAAGATCAACCATGTGATATGTATGTACAGTGAATGCTTTCTCTTGCCTAAATGAATATTCATTGTATGATATATCACACTCAGATTATTTTCTGTATGAATGTGTGTTTGTATTATTTGTTACTGTGAAAGAATGATGTTGAGAAAAAAATCACATTCAAGCATATGGTGATTTATGTTCCTAATACTATTATTTCTATATGTAGTTATAAATGTATATATAGTTACATATATCTATATGTAGTTAATTTTAATATTTTAATGTTTTCTGGAATATCTAAGATTATTTCCTGGTAGTTCCACCATTGTGCATTCCTAGTCTTTCTCTTTCTTCACATTTATTTGCAATGTTCATTATTGTTTGTTTTAAGCGTAACACCTTATTATGAAGTGGTATTTATTTATATTAATTAGAATTAGTAACTACACATGCATGATATGTATAGTATGACATTTTAAAATGTGTACATTTGGGGATAGCTTAAAATGAGATGACTAACACATTCATTTCCATGTGCATTTATCATTTCTGTGGTGATGACAGTTAGTATTTACTTTTCCAAACTTAGATTGGAGAGAGATTTTCAGAATATCTTATTATGGTTTGATTTGTTGTTCTGTACTGACTAATAATGACAAGTATTTTTTCCTGTGATTAGTCATTTCATTATGTTTCTCAAAAAAAAATATTCAATTCCTTTGTCATTTTTTTCTATTGGGTTCTTTCTGCTATAGATTAATCTCTTGACAAATATATAATTTGTCTTTTCACTTTCTTTATAATGTTCTTAAAGCATAATAAATTTTAATCAATATATCTATGTGCTCTTTGTGAGCATAGTTCTTAGACTCCATGACTGATGTGGGAGGCCCCTGTGTGCTGTGAATACCACTGGTTAATAAAGAAGCTGCTTTAGGCCTATTGCAATGCAGAATAGGGCAAGGCTCAAGGAGATAGAGGAGGAGAGAGTAGGTGGAGTCGGGGAAAAGCCATGTAACAGGCTAGAGATTCCAGAAGCCAGAGCGAACCTTGCCAGTAAACCACGAGCCTCTGGTAAAATAAAGAATGGTGGAAATGAGTTAATTTAAGATGTAAGAGCTAGCTAGAAATATGCTTAAGCTATTGGCCAAACAGTATTGTAAATAGTAGAGTTTATGTGTGATTTATTTCAGGTCTGGGCAGCCAGGAATGAACGAGCATTCTCTGCCAACATATGGCTTCTCCTTTTTTGCTAAGAGTGCTATAGCTTTATGGTGAACATTTAAGGATTTGATAAATTATGAATTAATTAGTGCTGGTGTTGTTAGGCAGGAGACCCAATTTTACTCTTTCACCTGTGGATATCCTGTTGACCGGCATGATGGTGAGCAGGTAACCATAGCTACCGCTGCTTCGTTGTTATAGTTATGGCATGTGCAGAAGACAGCATTTCACAGCTTCACGGCACTCTACTCCATCCTCTGGCTTGTATATTCTTTCTGACTCACTTTCAGTGTTGTCCCCTGAACACTGGTAGCATGGTAAGGAGTAAAGCATTGGTGAGAAAGATGCCCCATTATTAAGGTCTTTGTAAACTATTTTCAATAGTACTTTATAGTTTCCATCCTTTAATTCTTGAGCTTTTTTATCATTAAAAGTCTTTTTAATTTCATTTTATTTTTAAAATGCTATTATCAATTAAATCAATGCCTTAATTTCATTTTGGATGTTCATTGCTAGTTTAGAGAGACAATTGATTTTCTTTTATTGATCTTGTAACCCTACTAAAATTAATCACCAGTTAATTCTGATACTTTCATTTTTATTATTTCTAGGCACTTTTATAAGCAAGATCATCCAAAAAGGAATAGTTTTACATTTTCTTTTCCTGTGTAGATATTTTGGTGTGTATAATTGCTTCAGTTTAAACCTCCAGCACAATAATGAACACAAATAATAGGAGCAGACCTCCTTATCCTGTTCCTGAGCTCAGAGGCAAAGCCTTCTGTCCTTTATCATACAGTGTGGCATTTGTTGTGATTTTGATAAGTGTTCTTAGTCAGGTCAAAGAGATTATCTCTGTTCTTAGGTTATCCAGTGTTTCTGTCATGAGAAGATGCTAGTTTTGTGATATCTCCCTTGCATCTATGAGAAATTTTGAACTCTTGTGCTTCATTCTATTGACATTTCGTTGTGAACCCTACTCTTTAATAACTCAGGTGTCTCCCCAGCCCCATATTTCTGTCCAATGTATTAATTGCTTCTCATATTGAGCTCATCTGTTAATAAAATTTCCTTGGAGACTTAAGTGTCTATGCTGATAAGGGACACTGACCTTTATATGTGATCCCTTTATCTAAAGTTGCTACTTGGGTAATAATAGCTTCTTAGAATGAATTGATATCTGGAATATTTTGAAGGATTATTATAGTGTCCAAAGACAAAACTGAATTTTCTTAATACTGCCTAAGAATAAGCTGTAAACTAACTAGACTTGGGGCAGTTTGGGGAAGTAATCCTTAAGTTTCTGATTTTCCATTCACTTCACCTGTTTATTTTTTCGTACAACTTAGAATCTGTTAGTTTGTATAATTTGCTACCACTGTATCAGGGAAATTCCAAAAGTGGAGACATTTTGAGTTGTTTGGTTCACTGTGATGCTTGAGACAGTGCTAATTATTTGTTTAACAAATTAATGAGTACAAGTATTTTATGTGTGGTATCTGTTCATGTGTGTATATATGTATGATGTGGGGGTGGGGATGGTGCATGTGTGTGTGTGTGTTTGCATGCAGACTGATATTTTCAAGGCACTCAGTAAATACCTGATCCCTGTATCTTCCCTCAACCAGGAATAAAGACAAAGGCAGGAGAAAATAATGGGGAGATAAACTTTTGTTTGCTCCTTTTTAAATTAAGATCCATGCTCTGTTCACAAATTCATATTTTCAATTATAAGAGACTCGCTGGAATAATGAATAAATTATAAAATAATAAAATACCTAAAAAGTAGGTCCTTAAATGAAAAGCTATTTGATATGTTCATGTGTGAAATGAGAAGGGTGCATCAGTGAGTCCTGTCCTGAGAGTGGCTTGTGTTGTTAGGCAGGGGACTGTCTATGAGAAAGAATAGAGGGACACCTATGGTCTAGCAATCATGGAATGTTGGTTCACAAATTCAAGGAACAAATACCTACTGTTTATATACAATGCTAAAGATGCAACTACAAAACAAAAAAAGAGAAAGGATCCTAACTCCAAATTGTTCAGTATTGTATTGCTTAAGTGACATCAAAACAAATTATATACAAATAATTTTTAACCCTCGTAGTGAAGAATATAGGAAGTGAAACTACAGGAGACCATATGGATGAATAACAAGGTATTTACCTAGCCTACAGAATCGAATTAGAGAACGCTATCACGTAGAGTCATGCTTAGCCTGTTCATGAATATCACCACTCTTTTGTATTTAATATTTAGAATAAAACTGGATTTACTTTCATCTACATTTTATAGGCAAAGATGAGTTTGTCACTAATTCACAGATACTTAATAGTGACATCAAAATTTAATTCTAGCCCTTTTCTCTTCCACTTCTAGGACAAAACAGTAAGGCTTTAATCTTTCAACTCTAGAAATTCTACATTAAAAATTAGGCTCAAGTATTTGTATTATATGAGCAGAAATTTTTGTCTCATTGGATTTGTGTTTCCACATGTCAGTCAATGGGGTCAAGCTCTAATTGTGTCCTAGAGTAGCCAGGTCATTATGTGGTTATTGTTTACAAAGCATACCCAGATATTCATCTAGGCCTGACTTCAGCCTTGAGAGGCCTTGCAAGCTTCTAGTCTGACTCAGAAATCTTCCTAATCTCCATGTGGACAATCCAGGCTGAACAGGTGGAGGATGAGAATTGATACAGTCACTCCAGGCAACATCAGCAGCATTCGCCTATCGCTCATTGTCAAGGTGCATGCTGTGCTAAATACAGAACTGCCCCACTAAGGCCAGACCAAGTGAGTGCATTGTAAGCCATTAAGTGCCAAATGGTCTGTCACATAGAAGACTTGGCACAGCACTCGGCGTATTGCCTTCTCTCACTGAATCTAGATTCTAAATTGTTTATCACTGTATTTGTGATCTCTTCTTTAAAAAAAAAACAAATCTTCCTTTCCTGCCATTCTTCTCCCCTCTTTTCTTCCTCCCCCTTTCTCTCTTAATTCCTCTCTCATCAAAATAAAGAGTCAAATAGCTCAGTTCAAGCTATATCTACAGAGTGTGGTTATCTTTGGATGGGAGTTTATGCAAAAAAGATTCATGCTCTGTGACAATAAGCTAAATTGTCTTCTTCAAAGTTTTGCTATTACTGAGAAGCAGCAGGTGTGTGAAAGCACTGAAATTACTAATGGGCAATGAAGGGCTTTTAAAGAAAGATGTGGGCATCAATGTCTGGCTATGATGAGACTTTCTCAGAGCATCCAGTCCTTTCTCAGGTTGACATTGAGAAGGTAGAGGATGGTAGATTTGTGGATAGATCACAAACGTATTCCTTCTTTGGCCAGAAAAAAATAAAAGGCTTCAATAAAGCTTGCTTACCAGCACAGGCTGTGAGGTCGGAGGACTGAGGCTGGAATGCTGGCTCTCCATTGCTCCCTAAGTGGTCTTGTACTCTAAGCTACAGTCTCTTTATCTTCAAAATTCAATTTTTATGTAATGCATCCAGTAGTGGAAACTGAGCTTAAAATGCATATGTGAATCTCTATCACTATGCAATACATAGATATAGCCAAGATACTCATTATTTATTGTCCTTATTAGAAATTTATAGAACAGAGCTATTCTCTTTGGATCATTTGTTTTGAAGAGGAATAGATGAAAACACTCTGAATAAAGAGACATTCTGGGCCTGGGAACATAGATCAGTGGCAGAGCACTTGTCTAACATGCTGAAGACCTAGGTTCATTCCAAATCTCTATAGAAAATGAGTAACTTAATCCTTTGAAAGACAAACACTCTTGACTCTGCTTCTCTCTCACCCATTGTACTTTACAGTTTGGAAGAAAATTGTTTCAAATGGTAACTGCTCATAGCTGATTTTTTTATCGGTATCATGTGCTCACATATAGGATGCATTCACTGGGATGTGACATTTTTAGCAACTCCTTTTCCTTAGGTGGAGATTCTTACAATTCTTAAAGCAAAAAGAAAACTGCAGCAATACCCTTCTTGTAGACATATTCATGCAATTCGTTCATTCAAAAGAAGTATATGATGGGGACCACATGTCAATATGGAAGTGAAGACAGCAGTTCTAAGTCAGGAAGCTCATCAGGAGAGTCTTATACTATGCTAAATGACAAGCTTAACTTAATCCCTAAGTCATTTTTTATTTCAACCCATTCTCTGCTCAACCATAAAAGGCAGATATTCATTACCATCTTTACTCCTGGATCCGGTGTCTTTTATTTAAGCTGCTATTGTTCTCATCTGCTGTTCCATCTCCTAACTCATCTGTGTTTACCTGCCTTCCAACTCCTTCCAAAACACTTCCTGTGACTATTTATTTTCCTAAATCTTTTATCATTTGGCATGTTTTCCCTTTTCTACATCTACATAAATTGTATTACTCTTTAATTACTCAGGGTCCTTTCCTCTGGGACCATTTTGAGTTCCCTTTTTGAAGCCCAACTTCTTTAGTCAAAAGGTATCAACAGACTTTCTCTGTTCAAACAGCCTACACCAACTTAAATTTCCAACCATTTTCCCAATCCCCACAGAATGTCAATGTTCCAAAGAGGGCTCTCCAAGCTCGTGTCTTAAGAGAAAAATGAGCAGAGTTCACACACTAGACACATAGGAAAAATAAAGTTGGTATTATAAACATTGATGCTTTCTAAATAGTGTTTTTCTACAATATAACTCAGTTCATATTAACTGACACCACATCATAATTTCCTTCTACTTTTTTATTTTCATGTCTTCTATCATTATTCTGAGTCTTCCACTTGCTACTAAGCTACTATTCTTATAAAGTCTTATGATCTCTCATTTAGTCTTTCTCCATCTTTCTCCTTATTCTTCCCTATATATACTCCATCTAGATCTGGGTAAAATCATTGACCAAGAATGAGAACAAAGGTTTTACAATACTTACCTTCATGAACAGTAGGCAACAACAAACACACCAGTCAGGTGTTCACTAAGATCTGAAGTTTAAAGAGATATCCAGGCCATTTGTCTCATACAGTGTTTGAGAAAACAAATTATACTAGTACACAGTAGACGGTGAGAGCAAGAGATGCTATGAAATATAAAAGCAAAATTTCAGATTCTGGCTTCTCTGGACCAAGTTCAAGGTGCTTTGTGTGCTGATGGGGTACTATTGTCTCATTAACTATGCTTCCACCATCTTTTCTAACTGCTTGTGTTTTCTTATACTTGACCAATTTATTCTTATTTCCTGGTCCTGCATGAATTTAGTATTAAATCTCAGATAAAAATGGTCAATTATCAACTCTTAATTTTTAACTGTAGAAAAAAACAAAAAGTTGATATGAACATTTCTGGAGTAGCATGGCGTGGAGTAACAACTTCAACTCCCTTCACATGTGTGAGTCAGTAAACATCTGCCAGCTTGTCAGCTGTATGTAGTAGTATCAAGCTTTCAGTTGCATGATGTAATTAACATTGTCTGGAATGCAAGTGAGTGCACGCAAACCAAGAAAATAATAGCATCAAACGTCTTTTGGTCTTCAAACAAGTCGTTTAGCCTCACTGAATGTAAAGATGATCCTTGGGAGAATATTTCCAACTTGTGGGTGGTCAGCTGCAATGTTAATACTGCTCTGATCACTAAATAAAAATACTACCAGCATCTACTTTCTACCAAATATTCCTTGACTTGTTAATTGCTGGACCATTCATTATCAATAATTGAAGACTTAAATGCATTCTTAATAGTGTTATCCAGTTGTACACTTACTATTCAGGAGAGTGTTAACAAGTGCACTTCTTATGAAAAATTACATTAGTGCACCACTCTTTATTGAATATGAGTGTTCCTCTAAGTGGCCAGAGAGAGCTGTGTTAGGGCCAGAGAATAGAGCAGAATAATTCTAACAGAGAACACAAAATGAATGACTACATAAAAGTAAAATTTGTATTGAGAACTTACCGTTATTATATGCCACTCACCAACTAAATACTTCATGTGAATTATCTTCTACAGTCATCTCAGCTACTATTCTTACTTTCAAAAGTAAAAGTCCAGGCTTAGAAGTGGATTATTTAAAGCAATAGAGTCAGGATTTTGGATCTGGCCTTGCCATGAAGATCTAGCAATGAATTAAATAGGGACCTGGTCTCTTCTTGGAGGAAGATGGAGGTGATGGTAGTATGGGAATTTCAGAAAGAGGAGTCAGTAATGGAAAAATTCAAAGGGAAAGAAAGAGAGAAAAGGGGTAAGAGTAGAAAGAAAGGAACGGAGGAGAGGGAGGACTTGAAATCTCTAGTATTCTGTCTTCATGAATTTATTTACAGACAAATATTCAGTTTAAATTCGGATATTTGTGAAAGCTCATGTTATAAACATCTATTTTACACCTAAGTACTAAATTCAAAATAGCATTAATTTTATTATATAACAGGCACTGAAGGAAATTATAATTATTTCTATCTTTGCCTGAAATTTTTACTGGTAATGTTGACAATGGCAGGGGGAATGGGCATTACTTAGAATATTGGGGTGAGTATATACAAGGACTAAAAGTTTTTAACATATTGAGATTCAACTGCATTATAAGAAGATCAGGAAAATTGAACCACTCATTTGAAAACAGTGATTGAACACCCAGCCTGTGTCACTACTACAGTAAGTGCTGAGAAAAAACTGATAAATATGATAATTGATGTATATGTTCATGAGAAGGTCCCCATTAAACTGAGTTGTGAATCAGAAAATCTACTAGCTATTTTTGGTTGAAATTGTGCACAGGGTAAGAAAAACCTTATAAAATCTGGAAGCAGCAACAAGTTTTACCCACGAATTTTGGAATTAAGCTGAAAGAGTTTATCAGCTTTAAAGAAATGTATAGTACTTCATTGAAAGTATATGCCACTTGTAGATTTATCTGTCAATTTCCATGTCTTTGTGAATAGAGCTACTTGAACACAGGGTCTCAGGCAATGCTCTGAGATCCTAACTTCAACGATTTGGCATATACATATATATAAAAACAAGCTTGCAAGAATAAATAATAGATCTGGTTTTATTTTTTGAGAACCTCTATACTACTTTACACAACTGTACCATTTTGTTATGGTGAACAAGATGGTTTCAATTTTGTCCATAATTACAACTCTTACAGAGTTTTTGTTGTTGTTATTTACTTGTTTTTGCTTCCAAAATTGTAAGCCTCTAGTGGAGTGAGATAGAATATTACTCACTGATTGACCTTAGTTTCCTCACACATTGGTGCTGTTGAGTATCTTCTTGTAAGCCTTACCTTCTTTTAAATTTTTAAAATTTTTTATTGATTTTTATTGAGCTCTACATTTTTCTCTGCTCCCCTCCCTGCCTCTTTTTGAAATGCCTATCCAAATATGTTGCTTATTTTTACTCGGGTTATTTTTTCTGTTCTACAATTGAGGTTTTAGGGTTTTACGTATTATGAAAATTAACATTTTATCAGATGTGTTATTTGCAGATAGTTTAATACATTCTTTAGATTGATGTTTCAACTATTCAAGATTCATGAAAAAGAATTCTATCATTTTCAACAAGTCTCATATAGTCAAAGAATGGCATTTACCATGGATGAAGGAGGAAGCCATGAGTGTTACTGAGTGAGCAAAAAGCTGTGGCTATACATGAGTAACTCCCAGGGATTTGCTGTTAAAGATAGATAGCAATAGTGTTTTGTACTTAATTTTTAAATATCTTATGTATTCACTGAGAGTCTCATGCATACATATATATAATGTATTATGATCATATTCATACCCTACATCTCCTCTCCAATTTCCCCCCAAACCAGCAGTATGGCCTGTTCTAAACTTGCACCCTCTTCTTTTCATTTTTCACGCCTTCTATCCTACCATGTCCAGTCGGTGCTGCCAATATGTGCATGTGTGTGTGGCCATCTACTAGAGTAGGGGAAACCAACCAGTAACGACGTGCAAAATGAAGACTATCCCTCTTTTAGTTCCTATCAATTGCTGATAGCTTCTTACCTTGGAGTGGGCCTTGTGAGCACCTTCCTATCTATGCTGGAAGCTTGACTGACTTGATCTTTTTTTTATACAGTACACATATTTAAAATGTTTTTCTTTTATTTTTGAGATTATAGTTTAATTACATCTTTCTTCTCATCCCTTTCATCCTCCAAAACCCTCCCAAATACATTTCTTATTCTCTTTCAAACTCAATGTTTCTCTTTTTGTTAATTATTTTTGCACGTATATATGTATATTCCTATGTCTTCTTAGAACTCACGGTATTTCTGCTACTTCAAAAGACTTCTAAGGAAACCTTTTGAGGTAATGGTTATGTTTATTACTTATATTTCAATGACTATAACATGTTATATTTGTACATAATAATTATATATAGGCTTTTAAAATAAAATAATACTTCAAGAGAGACAAACAATTAAAGTTGCATATATAACCCAGATTTAATGAGCATATTTATTAATTCACTAACCCACAAATAGTTATAGTTCACAACTTAAATAGATAAAGTAAAGAGAGAGACACTAAAAGAAGAAGAGGAGGAGGAGGAGGAAAGCCATTAATGGATTTAGGATTTTAACTAAGTAACACATCACTTACCTAATATGCATGAAGCCTATGGTTCTATCCCCAAAACAGTCGCCTTGGAAGAAACTCATGTATAGTTGATAAAGAATCCAGATTTTTCCAATGGAAATTTCATCATCTAAACAATGCAATTAAACCTCTGCATTTCCTTGCCTGTCTGAACCCTCGCCCGTCAACACATTCTGCAATCACACTACTTTCAAGAAGGGTCAAGCACCAAGGTGTTTACCAACCCTCTACTGTTTTAACTATCTGACCATAGATTTAATCCACTGGATGATTTTCTTTTTCTTTTGCTTCATATACCAAAGGAGTTTCTACTCCTTTATATCAAAGAGGAGCCAAGTAAGTCTTTATTATTTTTATTGATTTTTATTGAGTTCTACATTTTTTCTCTGCTCCCCTCCCTGTTTCTCCCCTCCCTTTCAACCCTCTCCCGAAGTCCCCATGCTCCCAATTTACTCAGGAGATCTTGACTTTTTCTACTACCCATGTAGATTAGATTTATGTATCTCTCTCTTAGGGTCCTCATTGTTGTCTAGGTTCTCTAGGATTGTGATTTGTGGGCTGGTTTTCTTTCCTTTATGCTTAATACCACTTATGAGTAAGTACATGTGCTAATTGTCTTTCTGGGTCTGGGTTACCTCACTCAAAA
>LOJH01058720.1:0-10357 GCA_001685095.1 Ellobius talpinus
TTGGGAGGAGGGGAGGAGGTGGAAATTTTTTAATAATAATAATAAAAAAGAACAAAAAAAGAAAATAAACTGGGCCACTGAGCTTGATTGAGATACAAGATTTAAATGAAAATGGAAAAATGGCCAAGGTGGGGGTAGAGAAAAAATGTGGTATCAGTGGAATTCCAAGCTTTGTTCCAGCATCTCTCATACAATAAAATGATTTTCATTAGTTCCAGCAATGATTAACTACAAACTTTCTAGGAATAATTGTTTATTCTCTGAATTTCTATATTTAAGGGGTATTTGCTACATTGTCCCATATAAATCATTCTTCTCTTAGAGATCAAATTCCCTCGCGATGCTCCATCCTGTTTATACATTATTGAGTATGTGTTAGGTAGATGAAGTACAACTGTGTTGCAGAGCTGCCTAAATCCTAGAAGGGTATAAGGAGAAAAAGATAAGAAATTTGACTAGTAGAAATGATTTTTATACCCAATTTTAGTTTTGTGGATTTTATTTATTTTCATAGTATTCAAAAGCATATCATTTATTGTAAATCAGATCGAGTAATTTAGAAAATCTCACTTCTAATTATTCTATCGAGGCTGCCTTGTAAATATTCACAATATTACAACAAAATCCATTACACACATAGTTCAGTGATTTAAAAGTGTCCTTTCCAATTGACTGTAGACTAATATTTCACATCATACAATAAATAACAAGGGCTTCACAATGATGGCGTTCTTGGATGTTGAGACATTATCAAAACCTGTAAAGTTTTCAAATATCTGTCATCAGATTCTAATCTTACCTTGCTTTAGGTAGGTTATCAATTAATGGACCCTTCTTACCTAGATATCAAAACTTAGCTTTCTGTATTTGATTAATTGGGTTCAAATTTTATCTCATCCATATTCTACCCCAATTTTGTTGGAGATGTTTAAATGTAAAATGAAAATAATATCAGTACCTATATCAAAGCCACAAGGACACAATGATGCACTGTAGGTAACATCACAACTAAGTCTCCACTCATCAGACAAAGTAAGACATTGTAACAGCAATTATAGTTACAGTTTCATCAAATGCACCATGCTTTCTCGTACATCAGTGAGTTTATTCCCTACAAAATCTCCTCAGAGTAAGTAAAATGAAGTCATGATTGTCCCTCCACCGCATAGCTGAGCAAACCAAGGGTCAAGTATTTAAATGGTTGCTGAAGTGTTTAAGTGATTTCACAGTTGGTAAATGGGAAAGCCAGGAGTTAAATGGACGTTAGTTCTCTCCTATTCAACAACCACACACATACCCAGAGTGTGTCAAAGGCTAAAGGAAGTAGTTCTTTTCATGAAGAACAAAATATTCCTGTTCATTTCCCCGGTTTCCTGGTGTGATGTCAGACTTGCTTGATAAAGAGCAGGGCCTTCCTAGAAATACCAGGCTCTCTGATCCCCTCTTGAGAGTAGATTTCTTCCATAGGAAGGTGTTTGGTTTGACCCTTCACCTATGTTTCTGTTTCACAGCTACTGGAGAGCAAGATCTGTGCAGTCGAAGCTTTCAGTTTAGAGCACCGTGTATCTGGCCAATGTGATGGGAGCTAAGATTCAGATGTTGGACATGTGAATTGGAAAAGTGATTTTCCGCACTAAAGTGAGAGGAATGGCCTTCTCCTTTCATGTGCTGGTGGATGGTCTGGCATACATTTGCTTCTTGAACATGCCCAGATGGCAGGAGGGTTTCTTTTCTTGGGGTCTGAATATTTTATTTCTTGGAAATTCAAAGAAATGTTTATATCTGTCTGTAGTTAAGTTATGCATATGAAGCTCTAGGGAGGAAAGTGCATAAGAAATTCAGGCAGGATATTGAGAGTTCTAGTAATCATGATCTCTGTTTTATTCGGAGACGAAGGGGAAAAATAAACATTATTCAATAAGAATTCATTAAGAATTATTGAGAATAAAACTTCTCTGTGTTGAGAAATTTAGGAAAAGGTTACAAAAAGCAAATACTGCGGCTGTATTTTCTTTAGCCATGCCCGCTGGGAAACCTGCATTTAGGAAATCCTTTGTATTTAGTGGAAGCCAGCCATTGTCTGCTACCCTGAAATAACTAACAAACAACCCATCAGCCATTCTACAGGGCGACAGAGATGTGGGTTAAAAAGACAGGGATGAAGCAGACGTGAAGCAGCTGGAATTCCTCCAAGTCCAGCTGCGTCCCTATCAACCCTCTTCAGGAGCCAGTCCTCTGGGGGAGACAGTCTCTCGCCTTCCAAAAGCACCATGGGATGGGAACAACTCAGTCATGCCGGCTGGGAAGTGGAGCTATACTCTGGAAACTCTAGGTTGAGGTCAAGAGAGCTGCAGGAACCGTGATGGAATGTGAGGTTCCGTCAAGCCCCGGACTCTACTTTACTTCACAGAGAGAACTTCAAACTAGATAAAGAGGGTTTCCAGACACTTTGCTGTCACTAGATAAAATAAGTAAAATAAAATAAAGGACCTCTCATTGGAAACTAAAACTTTCTAAGATTTAATAGAAAGGAATTGAGTCCAAGCTACAGTGAACATGGAAGATACTTGATTTCATTAAAGACGAAGGGAGATTACTGTGGAGGATATAATATTGCATTCAATCTGGCTAAATAATCTCTGTATTTTATGATCTCAATAGGTGATGTAAAATTTTTAACCAGAAAAAAAAAACGTGGAAGCGTGTGTGAGAGGATATTCATGATTGATTTTAGTTTCTGCAGGAGGAAACCTAGGGGTTAAGTTCTGAGAAGTGAGTTGATTTGGCAGGTAATCTAAGACCGCATTACAAACAGAGAAGAAGCGGAGATGGCATGAAATATCGGCTATATGCCCAAGTCATTTACGGACTGATGCAAACCAGGGAATTCTGGAATAAGGGTACGACTCAGTACAGAGGCCAGGAAATATATTCTTTTACTTAGCCTGTTCATGGCTACTTATGTGCAATACTTTAACACTTCTCACCTGACATACTGGCACCTTCAGAATAAGTCTTGGAAACTATAGTTGAAGGACCCACCGTTGCCTTTATTTTATTTTATTTTTATTGAGCTCTACATTTTTTTTGCTCCCCTCCCTGCTTCTCCCCTCCTCTTCAACCCTCCCCTAAGGCCCCCATGCTCCCAATTTACTCATGAGATCTCATCTTTTTCTCCTTCCCATGTAGATTAGATCTATGTATGTCTCTCTTCGTCCTCATTGTTGACTAGGTTCCCTGGGATTGTAATTTGTGAGAAGATTTTCTTTGCTTTATGTTTAAGCTTTATTTTGGATTTTTAAGGTTATTGATGATCTATCAGATATTTTCACACGTTTTACTTAGGAAATCTCTTTATTTTCTTCAAACACTCTTCCTTTTAAATGTGACTCATTTAGCAGTAAAAGAAAATCTCTCAAGAAACTGATGTGTATATAAGTGACACCATAAGATGAGTAAATGCTTTTGGGTAAGAATACAACTTTAACACTAGCCTTATTTATCAACAAGTAAAGGGGGCTGTTTTCATTTCCTGTTATCTTCCATAGGAGCAATTTGTATTTTGTAGAACTGTAGTAATACACCTCAAAGCGCACCTTTGTGCTTGGAATCTAGTGTCATCCGATAAGAGTTATCTGTGATCACCAAGGTCCTCATCAGAACTACCACCTCACCGTACTAAGTACCAACGTTGCCACTATAACCATCAACGTTTTCTTGCGTAAAATACTTGGCAGCTTCTCTGTAAGATAAGGAAATACACCACTCCCAAGGCAAAACGGAAGAGCCGTAGATCTTCTGAAATAGGTGAGGACACAACCCTTCAGCAGTGAAATGGGGCATGTTTTTACTGCACTTAGCATTGGTGGAGAGCTGCTTCTGATAGCGCATGTGGACAGGTACTAATTAATAGACGCATCTTTAAGGGAAGAGTCATGTACTTAGTTATGAAATATTTAGGGTAGTCATAGCAGAGCTCCAAATTGCCATATTTTTATGGCAAAGTGTTTTTTATGGCAAAGTGAATCACCAGGATGAAGGCCTTCCACTAAAAAGCCGCCTAGTACCACCTTTGTACAGCTGGCTGTGCTTCATGTGGTGCTGGGTACTGGATTAATGCTCTCTTTCGCTCATGGTAATAAAAGCAATAAGGAAGACAGCAGTTGTTTATGGAAAGGAAACAATCTTGTCTGGGTATCTTGGACTAGGTTTGCATACAGGAAGAGGTTAGTACCAAGGGTCTCAAAGGCAAAGGATCTGAGCATTAACTGAGAGGGCCAGCTGTTTTGTTTTGGGACCCCAGTAACTAAGATATGAAAATGTTTGGAAAAATCAAGTAATTCAGACAGTGATTATTATATGTTTTCCTTTACTGTTTTGCATTAGGTCCATTATCCTGACAAACCAAACAAAACCTACAAACAAACAATAACAACAAGAAAACCAAAAAAGTTGTCTATTATTACTTGTGGGTTTTTCTTAAATTTCCTTTCAAAAGTCTACACTTTTTTGTCTAATTTCAGAACAAAGAACTTTACACTTCTCATGGTTTAAGTCATCACGTCTTTCTGCAAAAGTTTATTTGATTTTCTTAAGTTTCTTTACTATATAATCCTTCAGATTAACATTGTTTCCTTCAATATGTATTCTCCTCAAAAATATTTCTTTAATTTTGGAAATTATAAATATATTATTTTCCCTTCTCTTTACTCTCTAAACCCTTCCATATAATCTTCCCTGCTTTCTTTCTAATACATGTCTTTTTCCATTAATTGCTTATATATACATATATTTCTAATACACATAATAAGTAATATATAAATATACACTGCTCAGTTCATATAATGCTACCTGTAGGTATGTTTTCAGGGATGATCATTTGGTATTGAATAACCAATATTTTAAAAACCAAGCCTTCTTTTTTTATTTTATTTTGCAAGGCTTTATGAACTCTTACTTTAGACGGTTCCATTTTGTCTCACAGATCATTGTAGCAAAATATATCTGATTTAATCCCTTTCCTCTCCCAGACTCTACCATCCTTTCCACCCGCTTTACTCAATATGCTCTTAAACTTGTCTCCCCAAAATTCTGCACTTGTTTTTAATTTCTAGAATATCTAGAATTCTAGATTTTAACTCTAGAACCTCTACTTGGGTCATCATGAAGTTTCCATGTTTTACAAAAATTTTCTAATTTAGTCACTCGCTATGAATTTTTATCTGTATTCATTAAATAAGTTTTTGCATTATGTATACACATTTATGTGTATGCAAAGCTATGCACATACGGGCTCACACTTATTATCCTGATATTCCAAAGCAGGGTAAATTGCAATCTCCAGCATTCCTGCCTTGTATCTGAGATTGCTATGTAAAAAAGTTGTGCCTATATCCTGTGCTGGTTTGAGTTTGCTGGGCATGGTGCCATTTGCTAGCATTTGTGCAGAAGATGGCCATCCATCTCATCTACTGGGTAAGTATGCTACTTATAGAGTGCAGATACATCTAAGGTCTCTTGTAATATTGCAGCCATCTATGATAAACAGAATCTTTATGGAATGTGAAGTATTTGGGGACATAATTTGTGGAAATACAAGGACTGCATAGCATCTGCTAAAACAAGTGGAGACAGGTGTTCCCTCTGCCTAAAGAGCACTCTGAACATTAGGATCCTGAAAGCTATCCATACCATGCTTCTCACAAACCTCTTATTCTCTCAATGGTTGCTGTAGGGAAAGCATTTATACAAGTCTACTGTGGACTTTTGTCTTCTCTCTGTAAAAGTCCATGCCTCAATTCTATTCCAAACAAAATGAATTACAAGCCAATTATCTGATTTTAGATTAAAAACTAGTAAGCGCTCAAACTTCTGAACAAATGACAGAAATAGCAATATTCTTATTTCATTCATATAAATTGCATTCATATATACCAACTTACCTGATCTGCTTTTTTGCTAGGTAGAAGGAGACAATAGGATTAGTAAAATTCATAAAGCATGACAGATGAAAAATGGGTATAAATAACCAATTCTTAGTTTACATGCTAAATATGTGACCTATGAATGATTAACTCAGGCTTTATAAAGTAAATGTCTAGGGATGTTAAGTGACTGGTTAGATAGCTTGCTGATAAGGCACGGGGCGAGGAGAGAATCACCTGTAGATTTGACATAATCACAACGGCTATCTTTAACACTAACAAGAAACACTTGAAATCCATTCCCTCAGCATTTTCTGTTGGGTGACATTTTAGCAGACATTCAGAGTGTAATTTCATTGTCATCATTTGTGTAAGTGTGTGTGAAAGGGTGACTGTCTAGGGGCATAAAGTCTTTCTCTGTACATGCTTCCACTTGCCAATTTGCCATCTAGAGTGTCACAGTCCTGAGTAGTAACTGGCGGGCCATTATGATTTGCTCTTTCTCATTAATAGCCTAAATGTGTGTAAGGTTTAAAAGTTTTAAGTGACAAAACAATATTTTCATAGGTAGAACAGACACCCAGGCCTTTGTAATAATTAAGTTTGCCTGAAATAAGACCAAACATATCAACATATTTATGCCCTGTATTGTGCAGGCTCTTCCTGTGTCATTTTATTAATGTAAGAGTGACTTTAATTTTGCAGCGCTACAAACTACATCGTTGGTATTCTATGAGCATTAGCTACACCCTCCTCTAATGAAGCAAAAATCATTCAAGTTTTCAAGATTCTTCAAAAATTGGTGGTATAAAATGATAAAATTTGATGGCATTCTATATAATTATTGGGCACAGCCAGGATATACCATTTTTTTGTTATTTGAACTTCCTAGGTATACACCTCTGGCTTGAATATTCATGTACTGTAATGTTCCTTGAAAAATACATTGGAATTTTTTTCATCTGGCTGTAGTTAGCACACATTTTTTAAATGTATCTTTCCCCTCTAATTAATTCACTGGTAGATTGATGAGACTGACTCAGGGAGCTGGCTGCCTATTGCTGTCTGATGTGGGACTCTGTATCCTGTCGATGAGGTTATATTCTTAATGGATTTGAAAGAAAATGCTGGTTTCTAGAATTGGAACATTTACAGGCTTCCCATGAAGATTTGTATTGCTTTGTATTACCTTGCTGGGGGGGAGGGGAGAAAGAGAGATGAGCAGGGCAGGTGGGAAAAATCTAATTGTCATTATATGGTCTTAATATTGTCTACTAGAAACAAGTGTCATGGAATTCACAGTCTTAGAAAATTCCTAAGAATGATCGGTGCCCCCAAAGTTTGAGATTACAAAAAAATTTAACATCACAAGAACTCCATTTTGCCACACTTTGTTCATGGCCCAACAAAACTCACTTCCATGCTGGTATCAACTATGAAAAACTTAAAATAGTATAAGTAAAATGGCTCCCATACCTGTAACTCAAGTTGTGGAAAATATATGTGCCATTGGGGTCATCTTTATATTTTAGGCTTACTTCACATTTTAGCTGTAAGTAGATTTATAGGCATTGTTTTATGGTGTTGCGCTTGTAAACCTGTGGTGCTTAGGTGGTCTGGTCTTTTATTCAACTCTTTACAGCATACGTATATGAGGTATTTTGTCTCTTGAAAAA
Organism: Ellobius talpinus; assembly: GCA_001685095.1. Classification (NCBI taxonomy): domain Eukaryota; kingdom Metazoa; phylum Chordata; class Mammalia; order Rodentia; family Cricetidae; genus Ellobius; species Ellobius talpinus. Next base: position 7,601 of record LOJH01058720.1, read on the forward strand.
GGACAGAACCAGCTGGTCATGAAGCTGTGTTCTAAAATTTATGGCCTATTGCATAGAAAGACATTGTAGCTAAAGTCACAAAATCAATTACAGATGTTGCAATTAGCAGACAGAAACTTTAAAACAACTGTTAGAATACATTAAACAAGAACACACATATGATGGTTGGAGAGATGGGGAGAATCTTCAGAGAGATGGAAATTTGACAACCTTGACAAAAAGAACTAAGTACCGTATATGAAATAACATAATTCTTTTAAGGGTATTGAAAGCAGGCAATATGCTTTCACAATCTTGAAATCATAGCAACAGATATTTTACTATGGCACAGAGATCAAAAGTAGAAAAAAGCAAATAACAATCTGAAAACCCAAATTGACCCTAAGTTCAACTCAAGGTATTTATATACATGGAACTAAAATCATAGTGGGTAACAGCGATAAAATGGGGCAGAAAACAATATATGTAGAAAAATAATGGCTAAAATTATTCTGAACTTAAATTAAGAATTCAAACCACAGATGCAAAAGGCCCAACAAATGCAAAGTTACACCAATTCTCCTCATGCCAGAGTACTGAGAACCTTCAAGAGAGAGAAGAAAAGACAGGATAAAGGTGACTGCAAGTCCTAATTTATTTTCCTGTGCTGTGATAAGCACCATAACCAAAGGCAACTTGGGAAGGAAGTGGTTGTTTCAGGATGCAAATCCCATGTCAAAGTCTCATGAAGGAAAGCTAAGGCAAGAACCGAAGCAGACCCATGGAAGAATGCTGTTTACTGTTTCCTCAGCTACCTCTATTCTACTGTCTAGCCTGACCAAATGTACTTTGGGGAAGAAAGAGGTTTGTTTGGCTTACAGTTTACAATACATCATCAACAAAAGCCAGGGGAGTAACTCAAGTAGGAACTGAAGCAAAGACTATGGAGGAATGTGTCTGACTCTCTTCCTTTGGCTTGTTCAGCTAGACTATTTATACAGCCTAGTCCCATCTGTCCAGGGATGGAAATGCCCACAGCAGCCTGTACCCTCCTGTGTAAGTTGCCAAGTAAGAAAATGCTCCACAGATGTGTCCACAGGACAATCTGAGGGAGGCAATTCCTCAAGAGAAATTTCATCTTCTCAGTTATATATGTCCAGGTTTCTGTTAAGTTGATGAAAACTAACTGGGTTTACTCTCTATTTCATATATAATTGTTGCAATTCTTGCCCACCACACATGTGAGAACTTTCTTTCATTCTTCCTTCTTTACTTCTTACTATCTGTCTATCTGTCTATCTATCATCTATCTATCTATCTATCATCTATCTATCTATATCATCTATCTACCTATTATCTATCATTTATGCCTATTATCTATCTCTTTATTGCATGTCTCTAAAACACACATACATACAAAAACAATTAATACAATAATAAAAATTCTTATTTATACATATTGTATGTTCTCTATTACATATGAAACATACAACTGAAAAAAGGCATGTTGGTGTATCTGTATGACTTGAGATGATTCAGTCCAAGTGTGAAGCAAATTTTCAAGTGTGAAAAAAATTTTCCTCCAAGATATAACTATGAAATGATTTATGTATTTTAAAAAATGAGTAAAGTTTGTTTGGTTGTGCTTACTCAAAAACAGCCCAGTCAACACAGTTCTTGAATATGATGTCTGCTAAAACATTTTTAAAGATTGATATAAATTTAAAAGATAATTTTGTAGGAGCACCTTTTCAGAGCTATTGACAAAATACTTTTGTTTTTAGCTCGCTCTGTAGTCCAGGTTGGCCTCAGACTCAGAGATCAGCCTGCCTCTGCCTCCCAAGAGCTGGGATCAAAGGCATGCACCACCATCACCTGGGCAAAATACTTTTTTAATAGTATACTTGCTGCTCATGTTACTCAATATCATAAATGAATACTGTTTGCATTTCCATCTTTGGTACTCTAGGATATGTTAAACAAACAGAAAGGGGTGGAAAATACCCCCAGAAATAGATTACATAATGCTTTATTAACCTTGAATTTTCTTAAAGCTAATGAGAAAGGGACAACAGCCACAGGGAGACACTGGATAATAGAATTAATCCTTCTGAATTAAATCAGCTGGTGTATTTCAAGGATGTGTTGACCTCACAATGGAAGCCAGGAGATATGCTAGGTTGGGCAAGGGGTTTTGCTCTTGTTTCCACAGGAGAAGAAAAGTTATAGATTCCATCAGAATTAATAAAGATTCTGTTTGAAAAAGAGAAATCTCTTGAGAAAGAGATATGATGGCTTATCCACAGAGTTAACAACCAGTCAGGTGGTAAGGAAACCTCATAAGGTTTAGGGCAGGGTTTTGTTCTTGCCTTTGCAGGAAAATACTCATCTTCAGAAAATAAAAAGACCCTGGACATCTAGATGCCCAATGAGGAAAAGATAATTTTCCAAATATGATCACCAAGGAAAGAGAATTGTCACTTGTGAGGACATGTCATCTGAGGGTAAGAATCTCTGAATACTAAATAAAATAATAATCATGACTCACTTAAAAACCAAAGCTGGCTTTGGAGTTGGACACTGGCTCTGTCCTTCTCTAAATCCAAGCATGTTGTTAAAATAAAAATTCTGAGTTTCTGTCTCATGTCAGGATTCATGATATGGGACAGAAAGAAAAAACAATTTAGAAAAAAAATACTTTTCTTCATACCATTTTTGTCTCTGTCATACCTTTCATTGAATATATATGTCTGTATAAATAATGTTTAAGTTTTCCAC
>LOJH01058721.1:0-11367 GCA_001685095.1 Ellobius talpinus
GGTACCAAGCTCTGTCCTTGCTTCTCCGCAGGACAGAGAAGGGGCTCTGATTTTCCTAGTTTGGCTCATCTCAGATGGGATGAAGGCAGTGGTCAGATCCCCAGAGGGTTCGATGCTTGTTTCTCGGAAGCCGTGTGAGAGGTGCCCCAGGGAAGGAGAGCACTGTGCCTACCTGTAGATTATCTAGTGATTCTAGTGGACTGATTTTATTTACTGTTTCTCCTCTCTCCTAGGAGAACCCATTTTGCAGGGAGAATTTATCGTAGACCTTAATACATAAAATATTCTAAAAAAAAGCCATGAGTTGAAGCAAGAGTGCCACCTGCTTCAATTGTTCCTTCTCCCAGAGGTCGTTCTCATGATCCTTTACAGAAATAAGTGCCCTGTAGTATATTACTTGAAAATGTGTTGTTCTTTTGGTTCGCTTCATTTTCATGAGTCTGTGTAGGGATGGGTGGGTGCTTTAGTATGTGCACATGTAAGCACATTCATGTGGAGGCCCAAGGTTATGTCAGGAATCACCCTCGATAGCTCTTCCACCTTATTCAATGAGGCAGGATCTCTCCACGAAGCCTAGAGCTTTCAGATATGGCTAGTCTTGCTCTTCACCTTGCTCTGGGTGAACCCCTGTCTCAGCCTTCTGACACTGGAATTTCAGGCTGGCCCTCCGGTCCACTCTGGGGAGCCAATCTCAAGACTTCGTGCTTGCAAGAAAAGTGCTTTGTTCACTGAACCATCTACCTAGCCCCAAAATACATTCTTACATCATCTACCTTGAGAATAAATAAATGCCTTGAAGTTCTAGGTGATTCTGCCATACTCTAAAAGCTGAGAGCCAGTGCCATCTCCCAGGGCTTTCATTTCATACGCAAACCCAATACCATCCATGAGAAGTCAGTTGTCAGAGCCATAAGAGAGGGTGATGGGGCCAAGCCAGTATGTCTGGCTTCTGGCTTCCACCATATTTCTCAGACAGGCTCCAGAGTTGTGAATATCTGTATGGCTGTCTAATCTCAGTAGAAGGAAGAATAAGAAACGAGAAGGCTCCTTCAGAGTTCAGAATGCAGAAGAGAAATCACAAGGACTTAGGTCAGCATCATTGGACCAGAAGGTAGGAACTAACTATTTTATTCAGGGTACCATCCCCAGATATTGATTAACTTTCACCGTTTTTAGCTTGTGCCTTCCATCAATGGAAATTTCCAAGAGAGTGTCCGCTTGGATCAGCCTAGACAAGGAGCCCTCCTCGGCCAGGGACTACAGGGAACCTTGGGCCAACAGTCCCATAAGAACTCATGCGATGAGTATGGGATATCGAAGGTGATGCTATTCGCATCAAATGGTATACGGCTGTACACTGTAGCCTTTCCACCATTCCTGCAGCTTCTCTGTTAGGGTCAATGCTTCACAAAAACTAATTCAATTGAAATGAAGGGGTTAAGGTAAATTCTGTGACTTAACTATCAGCCAAATGACATTTTAACAGCCTTTTTAGCATAGCCTGGCTGGGCTGAGACCTTCCTTGCAAAATGCCTTAATCCTTGGCCTCTAAATAGAGAGTTATTTTCAATTTCTTCAGTTCCTAATGTTTTAAATGGAACTACTGTTCCCCTCAGAGCATCCAGTGGCTGGCTGGAGATCTTTATTGATATATATATAAATTACCCCAATCTTCTCTGCTGCCTACAGATCCAATCATATTGAACTAATGTGCTTATAAATAAAAACCTGGAAGTGTGGTTTATGGCAATAAGTAGTGCAGTTGAAGTTTATACCATTCTTCAAAGACACCTTGATACATTGCTGATAATTTTCATAATGTGTTTAAAGAAGCAGTGTGTCAACTTGGGGCCAAGCAATCTGGATACTGAATGGGCAGTCTGATTCATATGCTTCTGGTTGACCAAGAATCTATCCTACCAGAAGGATGCCCATCCCAGGGTAGACAGCGCTAACAGGGTAAGCATCTTTTCCCAAAGTTACCATGCTGTAAAGAGAGGGGCTAAAAAATGTTCAGGAGATAGGCCAGAAGTTCTGTGTTCTCTTTCTGTGATTCGTGTCCTGTGGTCAGTGCTGATGGCAGCCTGGCTCCAAGGGAGTCACAGGAGGTTTGAAACAGGCAGTTACATTCTTCATTCTTGGTTAAAAAGAAGTCTTTTACCATGCCATTATGGTTTGGATAGAGAGTGGCCCCCAGAAGGCTTGGTTCCCAGGTGGTGTATTTAATCATTGAGAGGCAATTGAATCTTGAGCTCTGGACCCAATCAATGGATTAATCCATTGATGGACTCATTACTGGAAGATGGGACTTGGTCAGAGGAAGTAGGTCACTGGGGGCATGCCTCAGTGGGATATATCTTTTCCCCAGTCATTTGTGTCTCATTGTGCTTCCTGTCACCATGAGGTGAGGAGCTCTGTTCTCACAAGTCCCTCATCACCACGACATTCTGATTTACCATAGGCCTGTAGCAAAGGAGCAAGCCCGCCATTTCAGAAACTTCTGAAATGACGAGCCCTGATTGATCATGGGCTTATTGATTTTCTCATGTATTTGTCACCGTGAGAGAAAGATACATATCTGCAAGGTGTCTCACCCTGGATTGACGCAGCTCTTCCGAGAAATAGTTGTCCATTTGAACTTCCCACATCTGCCTATCTCCAACCTACCCTGTGCACTGCAGTTAGATTCCACCTTTCTCTTAGGAAGTTAACCTGGATGGGGCTGTTTTGTGTGATCTCCCTTTAAATGACAACTCAACCAGAAAGTCTTGTAAGCCATGCTCAATGCTTTAGTCTTATTCAGTTGTAGCCTATTCATTATTGCATATTCTCACCATTCAGACTTTTAACATTTTTTAAATTGCATTTATTTATTTGTGTGCTTGCCTGTGTGAATGTGTGCATGCATGCATACAAGCCAAGGTGTGCATACCACAGTATATACATGGAAGTCAGAGGATAACCCATAGGGCGAGTGTTCACTTCTTATTCCATGTGAATCCTGGGGAATCAAGTCCAGGTTATCAGGCTTGGTGACAAACACTTTTATACACTGAGCCATGTGAATAATTTTCTGTTCTTTCACTTTTCTTATGAATGTTGCTTTCTGTGCCTGGTAGACAATCTGTATAACATAACATTGATTCTCTATTTGTTAGGTTATTATCTTTAAAATATTTTTATTTCTATGTGTGTGTATGTGTACCTATGGAGTGCATGCTGTGTATGTGCGTGTGTGTGCACACAAGTATGGATATCTACCTACCTATGTAGGCCAAAAAGAGTTTTGGGTCATCTGAAACTGGGGTTACTAATGATTATGGGTTGCCGAGTATGGGTTCTGGGAACTGAATCTGGGGCCTCTGGAAGAGCAACAAGCTCTGAGTCATCTCACAGCCCCATAGATTATTATCTTTCCTGTGTTCTTTATTCTAGCTACAAAATTGCCCAGTACATTTGCCCTTGTTCCCAGCTTTCCCTGATTCCAAAATGAAATCCCTGTCATTTCTGAGTCTCGCCCAGTTCCGAGCTGAAGTTCAGCCTCTTTGGTTATACTCATTCACCTTCTGATTGGAAACTATCTCCCACCACTCCCTTACTGAATGCATCATATTTACTTAGTGGCATATTGAGTCATTTAACTCTCTTCTTTCCAGTTGAAAGGTGCCTTGAACGATTTCTTCTTTGGCTTCTGCAAACTCTCCCTTTGCATTCTTATAATAGATGCTCCAAGTTCATCTGTTGCATGTATGAACGAGTGTATAACACATGAGCATTGACCATAGTAGGGGTTGCTTGTCATGGTCAGGATCCAGAGATCGATTTCAGACTGTAGATACTGAAAAGCCTAAGAGTATAGGCATGCTTGAGGACTTGGCAGAAGGGCATGGGTCTTAGAGGTGGGGGATGGTGTGAAGCTGTGTAGGGGTTGGTGGGCATTCTTTTTGTTCTTACAAATTTGCCCAGGGAAATATCTGGAGATACTCTCAGAGAAGGAGCAGAATAATAATGGGCAAAATTCCCTCTATATCTTATTTTTTGAGACAAGGTCTCTCACTGGGACCTGAGTGAGTTCCAGGGTCATTCCCCTCTCCATCCCCCAGTGCTGAAGCAACAGTTGTATACCACCTGGCTTTTGATGTGGGTCTTGGGGACTGAACTTAGTAAGGTGGTCCCTCACTCAATGAGCCATTTCCCCAGCACAGCAGCCCCCTTCCCTGTGTGTAAATTAATGGGACATGTAGTCAAAGTTTCCCAACTATTGCTTTGCTGATTTAAACTTTGTTATGTTGAGTCAGAGGCTGTTATCGATTTCTTCTGTTGTTTAGTAACATAAGGTCTACAGAAGACCATTATTGTTTGTCATCTTAGGATCCTATCCAAAATTTAGTGTATTGTGGCAGTGTGCACAGGCATCCAGGAATGGCAGTTGGCTTGTGATCACCATCCTTCCACCATAGCAGACATTGCTAATGGATCACAGGTCTTTTTTCCTTCTGGACCTAGACTAGCTTGCAGAATTAGGTCAAGTACAATTTTTCCTGGGGAAAGTTGTGATCCATGAAAAAGCATTCTTTGCAAGGCTGCTAATGTGCAGAAGTGATGCCTTGGACCTCCCCAGCAGCAGGAAAGAGCCAGATGAGACTTGAAGAGCTTCTCCCACTTAGGATCCCAGTGGGATATTATCAAGAAGGCCTTTACAAAGTTTCCTCCTGGGAGTTTGGGGGCTATGGCAACAACAGCGAGGATAATGCATCACATTCTGAGCAGTGCTTTTCACTTGGCAAAGCACTTTCATGCTCATGTTCCAACTTCATCTTCATAGCAGCCCTGCCTGGCAAAGCAGAGCAGGCATTAGAATCAGAAAAATAGCAATTTATTTTGGAAAATGATAAGAACCCTAGAGATTCTGTCCAACCTCCTCATTTTATACACAAAGGAGCTGGAAGCCTCTGAGGGGAACTTGTTCCAGGTAGGATACTCGGAGCTCAGGAAGTCATATGCAATTCTCTGGTATCATTCAATGTGCCTAGCACATGCTTGATAAAGACTAGGTGCAAAAGGAGTTGAATGCATGAGTGCATGCATGAATAAATGCAATCTCCTATCAGTCAAACCAGGACCACCAGAAGGTTTCTTTTTGTGAGGGCTATAAAACATTCCTCCATAAGCTTCTTGTAGCTCTTTGTTAGATATTATTAATACTTATATTTATTCTTTGAAAAATTTATACATATATACAATGTGTCTTGTTCATATTAATCCTCGCTCCTTCCTGCCATATTTTTAAATAACCTGTTGAATCCAGTTATTGCTATCCAAATGCTCAATGATGTGGGGGTTTCATTCACTGAGTCAAGGCAACCTACCAATGGTCACCAACCCCTGCCCCAAGAAAAGTAACTCTCTCTCCCCTGGGATCTACTAATTGTTCTTAAGCTAGGGATGGGGCTTTAGGAGCTCCTCCTTTTTCCATGCTGCAATTGCTTTTTTAATTTATTAAAGTGTGCTTGATCTTGGACAGTTAACCACAGCTGCTGCAAGTTCCTGTCTGCAGCAGCCCTCTCCTGTTCAGAAGACATGACTCCACAGCCCTCTTCCTGTTCTGCAGTTATCCCTTCTTCGGAGGTGTTTTCTGAACTTTGGGTGTTACAGATGTCTCATCGATGAGTGAACACTCATACTCACATATCTGCAACATTTTGAACAGTCACGAGTCTCTGCATGCACCACAGCCCTCTCCAGGAAAGAAGCTTCTCTGATCAAGGCTGAGAGAAACACATATTTGTCCACAGCAGGATTTACTGTGAACCTCTTCTCCCTGTTCATTCCCATTGCACCTACTTTCACTTGTACATCTCAGTGGGTTCCCAATATGAGTAATTGTCTGGTTTGGGGCTCTGATTACAAGCTGGGATCTAGATTCTTGAGGAAAGAGAAAATACCACCTTAATGCCAAGTCCTGGTAGGGAGCCCTAAAGCTCTGTGGTATTGGAGAATATTGTGGAGAAGGAGTTGGTTAGCGGTGAACCTGAAATGCCAGGGTTGTAAAGGTTTAACAGTCTTTGGAGGTTGAATCTTGCCTCATCTCAACTTACTGCTGTATCTGGACTTTTTCATCTTTGAGGCTCAGACTAACCTATCCCTCCAATCTTCAATTTTTATTTGTATTCAATTATTGTAAAGACAGGGTGTTTCCTTGTAGCCCACGTTGGTCTCAGCTTGCTACATAGTCGAGGTTAGCTTTGAACCAGCATAGGAGTGTCATACACTTATCTCAGTTCCAGGACCACCAGGTTTAAGGGGCTTCTAAATCCACCCATCTGGTTGCTTTCCTGAGTTCTTGTAGGAGCAGTGGGTTCCATTAGGCTAACATTGTGGGAAAGTCTATCTCGGGTTGGCTTTAAGATGTGAGAGTCTCATGGAAATGAGAAGACTTCTTGGTCTCTGGTGTTTGTGGAGAGCATGGCTATTTCTTGTAGGGACCATTACAAATGTACTTTTTCCTCTGTTCTCTTGGTAATGGATGTTAGCTCTTTCTTAGGCAGTCTAGGCAAATAGTGCACTTAAAGCTCACCAGAAAACAATTTGGCATAAGATATTTACAAATGAGATGGTTAAAATGAAAATATATAGATCTAGCTGGAGTTTAAATGGTCATGGTCAAGACATGGGAAGGCCAGTGAAGGCATCACTATGAAGCACACAATATACACCTTGACCTGGCTGCAAAGGAATGATATCTATATTATTTAATAAGTTCTAGAATAACACTTGATGTATGTTAAACCACTCCTAGTAACATAAATACTGACCATTTATTTCTTATAAGAAGCATATGAAGAAGGACCTATGGTCATCATTTTCTAACCAAGAAGATCAAGATGATAACTCACTGAAAGTAGAGTGTGAACCCAGGCAGTTCAGTCTCCATGATACTAACCACTGTGCTCTGTTCCTTTTCGAGTGTATGGTTTAGAGGGCAAAAGAGGGGATCAAGTTTGGGGCATCATGTGAAGAGAGCAGACATACTGGCCGTGTGTCTCAGTCAGTTTGTGATGCCACCACAAAATTCCAGCTGGACAATTCATGGGAAACGGGAGTGTATTTTCTCTGGAGACTGGGCAATGTAAGAACAGCATGTGTGGGTGACGTGGGAGGGCTGCCCCTTGGTGCCTTGCTGCTGTACCCTCCTGTGTGGGTAAGAGAGCTCTGTTCTCCTCTCAAAGCTGAAGTTGGGAAAGCAAGCAAACCAAATCTGAGGGAAGCTTTTCTGTGAGGGTCTTCATCTCGTTCTCAGAACTGGAGCCCTAGTGATTAAATATTTCCTAAAGGCTGTCTCTCATAATACTGTCACGTTAGCTGTTTAGTTTCCGTACAGAATCTGTAAGGGAATATATCCAACCCACAGTATTGTGGGCACAGTCTTGCAGGAGCCAGCTGGTTGGAGGCCAGAGGTTAAGTCTGGGAATGCCAACACAGAGATAGCAAAATTGGTAGGTGGATTAAGGCCTGACTTTATATAGCTTTGTACTGGGTTTAGGGTGACTCCACAGTTTCTTTTGATATTTCTTCCGTGCAGAGGTGGAGCTTAGGGACTGGGGATGTAGTCTAGATGGGGGAGTACTTGCTTAGCATGCATGAGGCCCTGTGTTTGATTCCTAGCACATTCTTGCACAAACCAGGTATGGTGACACATGCTTATATTCTTAATACTCAGGAGGTAGAGGCAGGAGGATCAGAAGTTCAAGATTATCCTTGGCTAGATAGCAAGTTGGAGGCTGGCCTGGGAACCATGAGAACTCACCTTAAAAATAAAGAGGTAAAGCTTGTGTTCCCTCTCTTGATACCTAATGATTGGCATCTGATAGAATATAACACAATGATACCCATGACTTTCAAAATTAGGAAGTGCTCTTGTCTAAAGCATTGTGGCCCCTCTCTCATCTTCATTCTCTTTATCCCTTTCTTTCCTTCCCCGCTTCTTTCTCATCCTTCCCTGTCCTGAGAAACCTAAAGCCCTACAGAGAGACCAACATGGTGAGAACCTAGCAGCTGAGTGGGAAAGTCACATTGGGAATAGAAGTTCCAGCCTCAGTCAAGACTTCAGATGACAGACTGTAGCCCACCCAGGCTAGTCAACACTCTGTCTCTACCTTGCTTTATGCTTTTCATGACTTCCTGGCTACTTACTGAGGAGTATGGGGAACATTAGCACCGTGCCTGATGTAGAGTACTAGACTGATGTATGTGTCCTACACTGAACTGTAGTATTAGTTGCTCCTGAAGGTTTTGAGCCAATGAAGAGTTTGCGCTATTTTAGGGAGATAATGTATCTGATGAGTAAGATAAATGTGGGTTGTGGCTTCATAGTTGCGGGGGTAGGGTGTCATATAACGTTTCCAGCATATAATGGTTTGGTTGGGATAAAGAATAGAGCAAATGTGAGGTCCGTGAGAGCTGGGATTTTGCTTGTCTTTCTTTACCACTAACACCTTGGAGATTTCCGTGGTGCCTGACATATAGCAGGTGGTCAATGCCATTGATTGTATGAATGGCAATGGATGAGTCAATACAAAGATAGTCATGTGGCACCCCAGAAAACTTGTGTTTCTACTTTTGCTAAGGAAAGAAACCCCTTTAGAGATGGTGCTTATCATGATTTCAGTTACCTAAAAATCTACTTTCCATTTCTGTGATATTGATGGGGACCAGCCTGTTTTCAAAGCCTCGCCTCGCTCAAAAGCAGACTTTAAAATTCCTTTTCTTTTTCAGATCATTCATGTCACAAGTATTTATTGAGCATCTATAATATGCTCAGCATCATGATGGGCCCTGGGGGGAGAAGATGAGGGAGGGGAAGAGCCTGTGGTGCTCATCATGATGGGCCCTGGGGGGAGAAGATGAGGGAGGGAAAGAGCCCTGTGGTGCCCCGCTTGCTGGGTACCTCTTCCTCTGCTTTCATCTCTGGGTATCTCACAAGTTTACTTTTGAAATAAAGATTCATTTTCATAGTGGAATTCTTAAGTGGGGAGCGAGGAGATGAATCCCGGCTTTTAGGAGCTGATTTTAGAACTTGTGGAAGACTTCAGTGTTCCTGCTCACCCTTGCTGATAGGCTCCATTAATATTCAAAAGCTGTCACTCGGGTTTTTGTCTTTGTTCTTTCATAGACTAGACTGCTGGCTGAGGGAACCTGGTTCGTCTGGGTTAGTCTCCTCACACTGTGTGNGGGGGGAGTGAGTAGGACAAAAGGAGCTGTGGCTCAAGGTTGCTAGGATTCTTTTCCTCTAAATGTTGGGAATTTTGGCATATTTTTCTTTGTATCATGCTTTAACCTTTGTCTTTGTTGTTGTAAATAAACTTTGTTGCGGATAGGAGAAATCTTAGATCTGGGCAAGGCCTGTTATTAGTGGAGAGTTTCAGAGGACACTGAGTGGGTTTCTGGAAGGCTAAATAAAGAAAAGCTTGAACCTTGGCAGTTGTTTAATGAAGATCAAGTCCTATTAGATTGACAGACATGTTGTCTTAGAAAGAATAACGGGTATGAACTCAGGCTGTTCAATTACTGATGAGTGTTCATAAGGCAGGGTCTGGGGACAAAAACTATGATACAGTACATACTGCATTCACTGTGGAAAGGTTGGGCCTCAGCTTCTGCATTCTGGGTAGAGAACTAGATACAGGCCAGCAAAGGTTGGTTCTCTCGATCTTGCTTTCTTCCCTCCTTCAATGCTTTCTTCTCAAGCTTCTCTGTTTCTATCTCTTATCCCTCCTACTCCCCTCTCTTTCCTGATGGGAAGGGTACCCCACCCTATGCCTACCAAAGCAGCTGTCATTCTTCTCTGCTAGTCTTGTGCTGCTCAAGGCCATCTCATGGTGGATGGCAACGAGTGGCTTTATAATCTTCCTGGTTCCATTTTTGCCTCTGATTCCTCTGGTTGTCTTGGCCTGATGGAAGAGGCACTAAAGAGGTCATAAGGCCACGTGGATCAGAGGACTCCAGACAAGGAGCATGTACAAATAAATGACCCTCCATGCATGACTCCCCAACTCCCCAGAGTGTTCCCTTTGGTTCCTGTCATCAGAGTCAGAACAACTAAAAAACTTAAAAAGAAAGAAAAATATAATCCAGAAATATTCACACAGTGAACTCTAAAGGTTGAGCCGTCCTTCGTCTGAATTTGTCTTCCATGTAAACCAAGGAGACACATGCAAAGCTGCTAGCTCTGGGAGAGGCAGACACAACCCATTATCATAATGCCAACTCTGTTTTATCCCCCTGCCCCCAATAACCACATTTCACTCTTAAATATTTAGTTTCCTTTTATTCCATCTCTTAAGTTACTCTCTTGGTCCTGGGTAGAGAGTGAGACATTCTTTTCTCTATTCCTGACGGTATTCATCTGTCTGCCTGAAGTGATTTTTTCCTTCTCTTTTCTTTTCTTTTCCTTTTTTTTGTAATTTGCCACCATTTGGGCTGGTGGGTGTAGGGTGTGCTTGTGAGTATGTGTGTGTGTGTGTGCGCGCGCGCGCTCTCGTGTTCATGTGCATGCCTGTTCTAACCTCGAAGCACACTGAATGTCTCAGCTTGTGCGTTAGACAGGAGACTGATAGGATAATGGTGATGGAATGTTAAATGCTATCTATGTAAATCAGTTCCATCAATGGGTACAAGATTCAGCTACTTTAGGTCTATTTTTTTTTGACATACGTTTTCATTTTTTTTAAGGGGAATGATCTTGGATTGCTACTAACGTACTTTAGGAGAATCTGCATTAGCAGACGCATTACTATTTTGCATAAAGTCATATTAAATTTTGGTATGATGTACAACATCATTTTCTTCCCGAATGCTGCTTTTAACCTCCACACAAGCTCTTTTATATCTTTCTTTTGTGAGGGACCAGCTTTTGATGGGAAGGAATGAAGATGTTTCCAGTGACCTCGTTTGACAGGGGAAGGGATATTTTCCTTGCTGATTTGAGCTCTGTTGTCATGTGGGTAGAGTCTAAGAATACAAATGTTTTCAGGTCATCATCTGATGAGAGCCAGTGATGTCCCTTAAGGTCAGAATCCTGGCCAACCTTCAGTCCTCCTCTGTTCTGTGTATTCTAGCTGGTTAGTTCCTGACAGTTACATTACAGCTGTAGTGCAGGGATTATCAGTCTAAACTGGATTTCTTTCTCCCTCTCTCACCCGCTCTCTAGAACATTTCTTCTAGTTTCTGCCATGGTCTTCTCAAGTCCACCCCTCTCTTCCATAGCCTTTACCATCCCTTGACCCTTGCGAACAGACCCATCCTTGAAGAAATACTAACCAGCTAGAATACACAGAACAGAGGAGGACTGAAGGTTGGCCAGGATTC